>WNWK01007375.1:0-94808 GCA_009830355.1 Cherax destructor | reverse complement strand
TAGTAATTTGCCTACAATTGAGGTCAGGCTTATTGGGCGGTAATTTGACGGTAGTGACTTGTCCCCTGCTTTAAAAATAGGAATTACATTAGCCATCTTCCACATATCAGACAGTACACCTGTTTGAAGAGATAAATTAAAAATGTTAGATATTGGTTCACAGAGTTCCATTTTGCATTCCTTAAGAACCCTTGCAAAAAGCTCATCAGGACCCGGCGATTTATTTTGTTTCAGTCGGTCTAGTTGTTTCCTAACCATTTCGCTAGTGACTGTGATATTACATAATTTATCTTCTTCTGGGCCTCTGTAAAATTAATTACTGGGATATTATTAATGTCTAAAAATAACAAAAAAGGCACAATACCGTGACTGGAACAATACACACACAACCCGCAAACCGAGAGAAAATAATTATTAAAAATAGAGCACATATCATTCTCCTTGTCAGTAAGATGCCCAGAGTTATTTTTAAGGGGACCTATCTTATCCCTAACTTTTGTTCTATAAACCTGGAAAAACTTTTGGGTTAGTTTTTGAATCCCTAGCAACTTTAATTTCATAGTCCCGTTTAGCTTTTCTTATTCCCTTTTAACGTCCTCTTAATGTCAGTATACTGATTTATAAGATGACCCTCACCTCTTTTATGCGCCTATAAATTCCTTTCTTCTGCCCTAAAAGATACTTAAGCCTATTATTCATCCATTTTGGGTCATTTCTACTAGATCTAATTTCTTTATACGGGATAAATGTTCTTTGGGCAGCCTGTATAGTGTTAAGAAAACTGTCATATTGATACCTCTCTTCGTCACCCCAGTCCACAGTTGATAAGTGTTCTCTAAGTCCATTATAATCTGCTAAGCGAAAATCTGGGACCGTTACTGACTTATCCCTACTATCATACATCCATTCAATGCTAAAGGTAATTGACTTGTGGTCGCTTGAGCCGAGTTCCTCTGTAATTTCTAAATTATTAACAAGGGTTTCTTGCTTGCCAGAACCAAGTCAAGTAGGATATTTCCCTTGTAGGTTCTGTTACAAACTGCTTCAAAAACAATCCTGAACTACTTCTAAAAAGTCGTTAGATTCTAAATTCCTGTCAAGAAATTCCAATCAATCTGACTAAAGTTAAAGTCCCCTAGAATTACTACGTTATCGTGCCTTGTGGCCTTAACAATTTCCTCCCAAAGTAGTCTCCTTGTTCCCTATCTAAGTTTGGAGGACGGTAAATCACGCCTAAAATCAATTTTTCACACCCTCTGAAAATTCTATCCAGACAGACTCTGTATGTGTTAATTCAGACTTTATACCCGTTTTTATACAACAATTTAAATGATCACGGACATAGAGTGCCACCCCACCCCCTTCCCGATACTTCTGTCTACTTGGAACAATTTAAAACCCTGAATGTGACATTCGGCAGGCAAGTCCCGATTTTTCATATTAAACCATGTCTCAGTTATTGCAAAAACATCAATATTACCCGTACTTGCAACTAATCTCAACTCGTCCATCTTATTCCTAGCACTACGACTATTGGTGTAATAAATATTTAAAGACCCTCCTTTCTCTTTACCCTTCCTGCTCATTTCTGTTTTTCCACTATACCTATTACTGTCCTTGTCATCTAGTGTCACTAGCTTTCCACTGTCCACCTTTTTCTGCCTATTACTAGTTCTCCTAGAACTTATAATATTACTACACTGGGACTTCACTGTTTTCCCCCCAAAACCCATACCACTAACTATTTCTAGTTTAAAGCCCTAACAGCTCCCTCCACTGCAGTTGCCAGTGCCCCCACCCCAGACCTGGATAAGTGAACCCCATCCCTGGCATACATGTCATTTCTGCCATAGAAGAGGTCCCAGTTGTCAATGAATGTTACTGAATTTTCCTTACAGTATTTGTCCAGCCAGCAATTGACACCAATTGCCCTGGACAGCCATTCATTTCCAACTCCTCTCCTTGGCAAAATACCACATATGACAGGGTTCCCACCCTTCTTCCTAATTATGTCTATTGCTGACCTAAACCTGCTAGTCAGGTCCTCACTCCTACGTCTGCCAACATCGTTGCCTCCAGCACTGAGACAGATAATAGGATTGCTCCCATTACCTCTCATGATGTCGTCCAGACGGCTAACAATATCCTCCATCCCAGCCCCAGGAAAGCAAACCCTCTGTCTCCTACTCCTATCATTCAAACAGAAAGCCCTATCCATGTATCTAACCTGGCTGTCCCCAACAACAAAAATGTTTTTACCTTCCTTTGTGTCGTTCGTCGTGACGTTCCCAGTAGTCGACTCACATTCATCGGGTAGCACGGAGAAGGCATTCGATGTTTCCACAGCAGTCTCTTTCTTCTTCATCGTTTCTAACTCTCCATTCGTTTTCTTGATCTTCAACTTCGTTCCTTGAAGTCCGGCCACTGCCCAGGTTCCCTTCTTGACCTGAGGACTCACAACAGGAGGACTACTACGAATCCTCTTGTTTTCCTCCGTCAATCGCCGTATCTCAAGCTTCGCTACCCTCAATTCCTCCTTTAGCTGCTGGTAAAGTTGCTCAATGGACGGCATCTTGGTTCACTTCACAGAGCAAAAGTGGTTCAGTCCACAGAAAACCCTAGACACGTCCTCTCTGAGCTAAGAACAGATCACCTCGCTGCTGTTTTCCTGACAGGTATTCCCTGATCCATTGTAGTGCCTTCCCTGTTATCCCTGCCTGGTCCTCCAGCTTTTGCACTAATCTCTTGTGTGGAACTGTGTCAAACGCCTTCTTACAGTCCAGGAATATGCAATCTACCCACCCCTCTCTCTCTTGTCTTACTGCTGTCACCCTGTCATAGAACTCCAATAGGTTTGTGACACAGGATTTCCCGTCCCTGAAACCGTGTTGGCCGTCATTGATAAGCTCATTCCTTTCTAGGTGTTCCACCACTCTTCTCCTGATAATCTTCTCTATGACCTTGCATACTATACATGTCAGTGACACTGGTCTGTAGTTTAGTGCTACGTTCCTGTCTCCTTTTTTAAAAATTTGAACTACATTTGCTGTCTTCCATACATCAGGTAGTTGCCCTGTTTCGATAGACGTGTTGAAGATTGTTGTTAGGGGTACACATAGCTCCTCTGTTCCCTCTCTCAGGACCCATGGAGAGATGTTATCCGGCCCCATCACCTTTGAGGTATCCAGCTCGCTTAGTAGCCTCTTCACTTCCTCCTCAGTTGTATGTATTGTGTCCAGCACCTGATGGTGTACCCTACCTCTCCTCCTTTCTGGAGGCCCCTCTATCTCCTCTGTGAATATTTCTTTGAATCTCATGTTGAACTCCTCACACACTTCGCAGTCATTTATTGTGACCTCCCCTCCTTCCTTCCTCAGCCTGATCACCTGGTCCTTGACTGTTGTTCTCCTCCTGATGTGACTGTACAACAGTTTCGGGTCAGATTTGGCTTTCGCTGCTATGTCATTCTCATACTGTCGTTGGGCCTCCCTTCTTACCTGTGCATATTCGTTTCTGACTCTACGACTGTGTGTGTATGTGTATGTTAGTAAGATAGGATTTGAAGTTCCTCTACAGACAAGCACAGTGTCTACCTACTGAGGCTCGCAGGACCCTATGTCTAGCCCTTATACAATGTCATATTGACTACGCTTGCTCTTCATGGTACTCTGCCTTGACAAAAAAACTGAAAGATAAACTGCAAATCACCCAGAACAAAATGGTAAGATTCATCCTGGACCTGGGTCCAAGGGAGCATGTAGGCCAGGATGAATTACAACAATTGGATATGCTGAATATTGAAGACAGAGTAAAACAACTTAAATTAAATCAAGTTTATAAAATTGCTCACAAACAGTGTCCAGAATATCTTGCTGCCAATTTTGTCAAGGCTGGGAACCAAAGCATAGTACTAGGGGGAGAGAGCACAACTTTGTAGTACCCACAGTCAGTGGCCAGGCTTCAAACACCTTTTATTGTACAGCAATAAAGGAATGGAACAGATTGCCTGCACATGTCAAAGCCAGTCATAGCATCAGCCAGTTCAAGAAGAGAACCAAAAGGTACCTAATGAATGTAGCGACAGAAAGGAGGGAGAATGATTTTTTTATTTTTTTAGCTAACACACATGTATATGTAAATAACTCTTTTTACCTTATTCCTAGTATACATGTATCCTTTATAATATAATAACATATATATCCTACAATGTATAATATTAAGGTATAAATAAGTCACTGTTTGACTTTTTTGGGTTATCCTAGGTTCTCTACACATATGCTGGTATGTATGATAATCTATGTAAATGTATTCGTGTATACCTGAATAAACTTACTTATAAGAGCGTGGCCTCTTATACCGTAATGGTCAAGTTTTTGGAGTAGGATCTCATGGTCTACTGTATCAAAAGCTTTCTTTAGGTCAACAAAGAGTCCTAACGGATATTCCTTGTTTTCAAGTGGTGTGTAAAGTAGGTCCAGCATTTTTACAATTGCATCGTTTGTGCTTTTGTTTTTTCTAAAGCCAAATTGGCAGGGGTTGAGTATGCTTTGTACTGTAATAAACGAATATAATCTCTTGTGCACGAGTTTCTCAAAAATTTTGGATAGCAACTGTAAGTTCGAGATTGGCCTGTAGTTATTTACATCTGTGGGGTCACCACCTTTGAGAATTGGTGTAACCCTTGCTGTCTTGAGCGGTGTCGGTAAAGTGGTAGTTTCTAGTGAATTGTTAAAAAGTAGTGAAATAGCAGGCGAAAGGACATGAGCCGTTCGCTTGAACAATACTTAGAGAGAGTTCCAGGGGTCAACGGCCCCGCGGCCCGGTCTGTGACCAGGCCTCATGTTGGATCAGAGCCTGATCAACCAGGCTGTTACTACTGGCCGCACGCAGTCCAACGTACGAACCACAGCCTGGCTGGTCAGGTACCGACTTTAGGTGCCTGTCCAGTGCCTGCTTGAAGACAGCCAGGGGTTTGTTGGTAATTCCCCTGATGTATGCTGGGAGGCAGTTGAACAGTCTTGGGCCCCTGACACTTAGTGTGTTGTCTCTCAACGTGCTAGTGGCACCCCTGCTTTTCATTGGGGGGATGTTACATCGTCTGCCGAGTCGTTTGCTTTCGTAGGGAGTGACTCTCGTGTGCAAGTTTGGTACTAATCCCTCGAGAATTTTCCACTTGTATATAATAATGTATCTCTCCCGCCTGCGTTCTAGGGAGTACAGGTTTAGGAACTTCAAGCGTTCCCAGTAGTGGGACTTGAGACAGATTCCCTGATTTATTCTTAAGTGACTTTATAATCATGGTGACTTCAGTGGGTTCGGTAGGTGCAAGATAGAAGGAGGTTGGGAAATTTCCATCTAAGTAATCACTTGCTTGGGCATTGGTACCTGGAATTTTACTGGCGAGATTTGATTCTATGGTTGAGAAGAAGTCATTTAACTTGTTAGCTGTATCAATAGGCTGTAGTTGTGTTTCATTTGGTTTAGTCGGGACAATATCCAAAGGTTTTTTTAGTTTGTGGGTGCCCAGAATCTGAGTGTTTTCCAGGTCTTTTTTATATCCTTGTTTCGGTGAATCTGCTGGAATAGTACAGTTGCTTGACCTTTCTTATTAGTTTGGCGAGAACGGATGCATAGTGTTTAATAGTACTTACCTACTTTACTTACTTAGTTTATCTACTTACCTTCTTATTTTACCTACTTACCTTCTTATTTTACCTACTTACCTTCTTACTTTACCTACTTTACTTACCTACTTACTTACCTTCTTACTTTACCTACTCACTTTACTTACTTACCTACTTACTTACCTACTTACTTTACCTACTTACTTTACCTACTTACTTGACTTACTTACCTACTTACTTTACCTACTTACCTTCTTACTTTACATACTTACCTTCTTTACCAACTTACCTTCATACTTTACCTTCTTACTTTACCTACTTGCTTTAATTACTTACCTACTTACTTTACCTACTTTACTTACCTACTTTACTTACCTACTTTACTTACCTACTTTACCTACCTACTTACCTTTTAACTTTACCTACTTACCTAATTACTTTACTTACGTAACTTATTTTACTTACGTTACTTACCTACTTAAGATTATTAAAAATTTAATAATACTAGTGTTGTGGTGATGGCTGCTGCTGCTGCTGCTGCATCCTGGGCGTCATCTCTACTCATGTTAGTCTCTTCTTTTGCTGTTTTATTGGGGATTTTCACCTAATTATTGCTTTCTTGGGGAGGGTGCTTTGATGTTGCTGAGGGGCTCTTGATCCAAAGGATTTGGGCATTGGTTCCCTGGTTATCCTAGGTTCTCTACACATGCTGCTATGATAATCTATGTACATAACTGTATTTGTGTATACCCGAATAAACTTACTTACTTACTTGGTCAATTTTGTCCCCCCAGGATGCAACCCACACCAGTCGACTAATACCAAGGTACCTACTTGCTGCTAGGTGAACATGCACAGCAGGTGTAAGGTGACTAACACCCAGGTACCTATTTGCTGCTAGGTGAACATGGACAGCAGGTGTCTGAAGGAAACATGTCTTAATGTTTCCACCCATACCAGGGATCGAAACCCGGACCTCAGTGTGTGAGCTGAGTGTGCTACCAACCCAGCCATGCGACGTGTAAACTACTAGTCAGCGCTGTATGACCCTTGTGGGTTTAGTGCTTAGTTCTGATTGCAATAATAATAATAATAATAATACATGTTGGCAGTGCACTCGCCTCACACAATGAGTGTCTGGGGTTCGATCCCTGGCACAGGTGGAAACATTAGGCATGTTCCCTTACACCTGTTGTCCCTGTTCACCTAGTAAGCAAGTAGGTACCTGGGTGTCAGTAGACTGGTGTGGGTGGCATCCTGGGGGACAAGATTGAAGGACCACAATGGAAATAAGACAAGACAGTCCCTCGATGATCCACTGACTTTCTTGGGTTATCCTAGATGGCTAACCTTCCCTAACCCGGGTTAAAAATCAGAACAAATCTTTTCTTAAAGTGGAATCTCTTACTGTCAAGGACCCCAATGGAAATATGTCACTTTGTCTGGCTTTTTTTTGGGTTATCCTAGGTAATTTACACTATGTATGATAATTGTGCTTATGATTCAGATTCTGATTATTTTATTTCTCTGTAAGGATTACAATGTGTGGTTTACATTTATAAGACAATAATTACAAAGATGGCCATTAGCATGCCTAGCTTGCCTGGGCATGCTAGGCATTTCAGGCAGACTACTACTAGTTTTTAATCTATATTACAAATAAACTTGCTTGTATTCCAGAAAATTGGTGTGGCCAGGTTCTCAAGTTCTGAGAACCTTGATTAACTGTTCCGCAACTCAAGTTTTGGACCCTGCCCCCACTACTTCACTTGGTAAGGGAACGGCACAACGTCAGACCCCTGCACCGCCCTTCCCATTCGGCTCCACTTCACTAGCAAGGGAAGCCATGAGGTCAATACCACAGTGTCCGATACTGCCCCAAAATCTTCAGTGGCTGCTGCAACACTGGCCAGCTTTTCCCATCAGTAGTTCAAAGGTAATGATAAATAGCTCTTTGCCTTTTCTTGCTCTCTATGGAGTAATTTTTCTTGACAACTTGGGGTCAGGAAATGTACAGTCGGGCCTTGCTTATATAGCAGGTTGGGTTCCAGGCTACTGCTGTAAAGCAAAAATCGTTGTAAAGTGAAACAATCTTTTTTCACTTTCAAATGCATATAAAAGCCTAATAACACATTTACACTATCATATATGACATGAGCAATAGAGGTAGGCCTAAAAAAAAAGCATATACAGTACACACATTACTTACCTTAAAATATTTTCACCATTAGCTTATAGTGAGCGGTGATTATATTTATTGTAGGAAGTCTGAATAAATGAAGAATGGGTATAACTGAAAACCGCTGCTTTAGCGAAACACTGTAAAGTGAAACGCTGTGAAACGGGGTCTCTCTGTAATATATTGCGAGGTAAAAAGACAAGTGTAACTAGACATTTTATTGCAGCAACATTTCGCTCTCCAGGAGCTTTGTCAAGTAACTTTTATTATAATTAGTATGCTGTATCTTGCTTTGTGAATTGCACAATAAATAATTATGTACAATACTCGGATAACCTGCACGTAGAAGAAAGAAACTTAAGATAACATTTCGGTCCGACTTGGACTATTAGCTACTTATTGGTCCAAGTTGGACCCAAACATCGTCATAAGTGTCTTTCTCCTATGAGCAGGTTATTCGTGTATTGATTCAGTCATGGTATTGTACATTTTATTCTTTATAGGTGCATTCTTTGCTTTCATCATGGTAGATCAAAAAGTTTTAGATAAAAAAAAATTTCATCCATTATTTTTCTTGACAAAAATACAACATAACCATATTGAATATTATTCATTGGATACCTCTGGAGGTGATCATCAGGCTTATTGAGGCACTTATCCCAACGTGTCACCAGTGTGTTTATTCTGTCTGTGTAGAATTCTGTTGGCCAATTACATAGCCATCGCCGAATATCTGTCATCACATCATGTGTGGAAACACTGTCCTCTAAGGAACTTCATCAGGGTCCTGAACAGGTGGAAACCATCAGGGGCAAAATCAGGGTTGTTATTGAATTTTTGACAGAAAAAATAATGGATGCAAAAACTTTTTGATCTACCCTCTTATAAACTTTTTCCATTTTAAGCTGCATAGATTTATTCCTTCCTAAAAATAATCAGTTATTTCTTGGCAGGTACGAGTGATTACCGACCCCAATGAATTTTATAGAGAGCTTCTCAATAAGGCCAAGAATGCATCACATCGCATATTTTTATCTTCACTATATCTTGGTACCGGAAAACTTGAGAAAGACTTGGTGAGTACAAACAGCTTTACCAGTTACTCATTTGTTACATACTGGTACTGTACTGGTTGAGCAATTATGTGTTTGAGAGACAGTTGTGGTCATTTCATTCTTCAAGAGCCAATAATACACAACTGCAACACATTACAGTATTATGGTTCTATGATCTCCAGTGTTTAAAAGTCATTTAGGTAATTCTTTGGCTCTGGTTAGTAATATGCCACTCTGGATAAATCACTTTCCCTATTGTAAATAATGCATAACCACTTAACTTTTTTGCAAACTTACCTTACTAAATAATAAAGCAATATTTTTGTGACTTAATTTATGACTGCAACCACATATGAATATGTTCATTGCATCTATAACTTTTTTATCTATCAGAACTTTGTGGCCCAGTTTCCGGGCCCATTATGTACCTCTGTAATCTTTTGACTACCACCCACACCATGGGTATGAGGGTCATAATAAAGATATTAAACTAAAACGTTAGTTCTAATGGTCTGCTGCCATACTAAATAAGGGTTTGAGAAATTAAATATACAGTGGTACCTCTACTTACGAGCAGCTCAAAACTCGAACAATTATGTAAGTATTTTTGTAGGTGCTTTTGTAAGTGTATTTTTGGGGGTCTGAAATGGATTAACCTAATTTTCATTATTTCTTATTGGTAAAAATTCCTTCGGTATCGGCACTTGAATAGCCGACTGGAACGAATTTTGCTCGTAAGTAGAGGTACCACTGTATATGAAACGCCTGCTAAATAAATATCAGTGTTTCTCAGTGTGTTATTGGAGGGGCTTTAAATATTTATCGAAGAATTACTCATGTTTTTAAAACGGCTACATTATACTTATTTTTTTTTTTTATTAACACATCGGCCGATTCCCACCAAGGCAGGGTGGCCCGAAAAAGAAAAACTTTCATCATCATTCACTCCATCATTGTCTTGCCAGAGGGGTGCTTTACACTACAGTTATAAAACTGCAACATTAACACCCCTCCTTCAGAGTGCAGACACTGTACTGTAGACATTATACTTGTTTTAAAAAAAATTCACTTTGAAATATGTGCTGAGCTACACTTAGAGACTGTCATTCTATTTTGTAACCCAAATACTGTACCTTCCTTCACTGAACTTCAGTAGGAGTTTTGCATATTTCTGATTTGCTTCTTTGTGTTAAACAATTATTTTTTGCAGGTAATGGCCATGAGCAACCGTGCTGCCATTTGTAAGGACCTTCGTGTCCACTGGCTCTTAGACTACACCAGAGGTTCACGCGGCGACTTTAATTCTCGAAAGATGCTGCAGCCTCTCATCTCCAGATACCCAGATACATTTACAGTAATTAAAATTACTTTCACCAAGAAATAGTTGACAAATACAGTGGTCCCTCGAGTAACGAAAAAACTTCATCCCAGAAGCCTGCTCAAGTGCCATTACCGAACGAATTTACTCCCTTAAGGAATAATGTCACGTAGGTTAGTCTATTTCAGGCCCCCAAAAATACACTTCCACAAGCACTTACAACATTATACTTACATAATTGTACGATTTCTGGGGTGTTCGTTACTCGGGGACCACTGTATTTTTAAAAGACTTGCCACTGATATCTTAACCCTTTCAGGGTCCAGAGGCCAAATTTTAAAGGGTGCACCAGGGTCCAAGAATTTAACCCTTAAACTGTCCACACGTAGATATACGTTCACCTGCGTACTGCTCCGAATATTTTGAAAAAAAAAATCATTTTTTTTTAAAAATGAAGAGGACATTTTTATAAACAGGATAGGCTAAAAAAAAAATTTTTTAGGGCCAGTACTTACCGAGATATAAGCCTGCCAATTTGGTACTGGATGCTCACCTGACTGCAACATCAAGTCCTGCCGCTTGCAGAAGTATTGCTGATATATTTTTTTTTCTAGTTTTTATTTTAATTTATATAATTTTTATGTTCTGATAATTACAATTTACAATAGTTCTTGTGATAGCCAATCTTTGTTCTACCACTAATATTATGTACTGAAATAATACTCAAATAGTCACAATCACACCAACAGGTGAACAGTTTCACCTGCCTTGGTCATTTACTATTGTCTATAAATATATATGAAGTATTTATAGGTCCCAGCAATGTTTTAGACATCCTGGAGTATATATGAAACTCCTTGAAGAATGGTGTTGACAAGTGTCAGATAACTCTTAACAGCCCAGTGACATTTGATAAATGTCAGCAGTGCTGGAGGGAACCCGCCCTTTTTCAATGTCTGTCTATCTGTGTCTGTCTATCTGTCTGTCTGTCTATCTGTGTCTGTCTATCTGTCTGTCTGTCTATCTGTGTCTGTCTATCTGTCTGTCTGTCTATCTGTGTCTGTCTATGTCTATCTGTTTGTCTGTCTGTATCTGTCTGTCTGTCTATCTGTCCGTATCTATCTGTCTGTCTGTTTGTCTAGCTCTGCTTATGTCTGTCTAACTCTGCTCATCTGTCTTTCTGTCTGCCTGTGTGTGTCTTTCCGTCTGCTTGTCTCAGTCTCAGAGTGCGTCTCGTAAGCCAACAGGTATTATACACAATGCAGAAGTGACGATGCTTATTACTTGCCAGCCATGCTTATTTTATGTCTTATATCTACAAGCATTGTATAGCACTTTGCCTGGAATATTTGGGTTATCCTAGGTAATTTACACTATGTATAATAACTGTACTTATGTGTACATGTGAGAGAGAGACAGAGACATAGGACATATAGATATAGGTAGATATATAGATAGACAAAGATATAGATAGACAAAGATATAGATAGACAAAGATATAGATAGACAAAGATATAGATAGACAAAGATATAGACAGACAAAGATATAGACAGACAAAGATATAGACAGACAAAGATATAGACAGACAAAGATATAGACAGACAAAGATATAGACAGACAAAGATATAGACAGACAAAGATATAGACAGACAAAGATATAGACAGACAAAGATATAGACAGATAGACAGAGTTATAGACAGATAGACAGAGTTATAGACAGATAGAGAGACAGCCATAGACAGCCAAAGCCAGCCAGCCTGCCGAATACATAAGAACATAAGAAAGAAGGAACACTGCAGCAGGCCTACTGGCCCATGCAAGACACGTCCATGTCACCCCCCAGCTTAGACCAATGACCCACCTAGTCAGGTCACATCCTCTGAAGGAAGGAGCATGGCATCAGACCTAGTAGCTAGTCATGTCCAACTCACACCCACCCACAGCCACTCATGTATTTATCTAACCTATTTTTACTTTCCTCTTATAAGGGTAGTGTTAATGCGACATGACATCATTGAATCCCTGGTGTTTGCCACACTATTTGCTCTAGCTGGCACTCATTTGAACTGGTGCTCCCACAAGGTACTAAGTGGTCCTAGATTTTTTTAATACTGCGCACACTGAGGGCGCAGACCCATTCTCTAATGTCTAGGCGACTCAGGCCTATCGCACTAAATTTGAAGGAATGAAAAATAAAAACGTAGATCTACTTTCGGAGCAGTACGCACGTGAACGTATATTTAAGTGTGGACAGTTTAAAGGTTAAAAATTTTTTTTTTATTTTTTCCTATGAAATGGTAGAGAATCTTTTTCTGAAGGTAATAAAACAAAAGTATGAAATTTGATGGAAAATTGACGAAATTATGCTCTCGCGAATTTTGATGCGTCAGCGATATTTACGCATCGGCGATTTTGCCGACTTTGACTCCCATTTTAGGCCAATTACATTATTCCAGTCGACCAAATTTTTAGCTTATTTCACTAGTATTATTTCTATTCTATCGATTGATGAGCACAAGAAATTGCCCAGTCAACTGTTTCAACTACAAAATAAAGTCATCAGAAATTGGTAATTTAGCCAATTTAACTCAAAGTTCAAAATATTCCAATTTCAAAATAGGGTGCAGAATAAACAATGCATACATTCCTGGCACTAAACTAACATTTCCTCTGTTCATTAGTTACGTTTTCAGTCTTTACAAATGAATTCTATTTTTATTTTTTATTCACATAATGAATTTTTATTCAAACCAAAAAATGGAAGATTTGCTGTTATGCAATATTGTAATAATTGTACAAATAATATCAACACATTTGTGAACGTATATTAGACCCACCACTTGGCATGTATTAGACGTGTGAGGTCATTTGTTTACTCTTGAACATCGGCAAAAATTTAACATTTCCGCTAATTTGAGCTCAGTTTCAAGCCATTTCCATTACTAAAACCAATCAAAATTATCTCTATTTCTGTAATATATCTTTCATTCTATCAAATAAGACCACGAAATTGCAAATACAACTATAAAAAGCATACAAAAAAACACTGCAAAGTCGCTGTTTGAATCGAAAATTATGGTCTCAGTTTTTTCTTTCATTATGCACTGTGTGCTGCAGGATTTGTTTTATATGGTGCACACTTACCACATAGATGTATTCTCTCATATCTAGGCCCAAATTTACCACTCGCAGCTTATCTGAGTGAGCTGAGTTCATGGCGTAGAACTACGGTTTGGACCATGAAAGGGTTAAATACACTCCTCTCAGTAATAAATTGTACCATATTGTATGTGTATATTTCTGTATTATAGGGTGCCTTTGATCCATGCATGTCAGGAGAACTGATAGGCAACAGTGTAGCAAGGAAAGCGAATGCCAGACTGAAGTTCCTCTACAGACAAGCACAGTATTTACCTACTGAGGCTTGCAGGATCCTTTGTCTAGCCCTTATACAATGTCATTTGGACTACGCTTGCTCTTCATGGTACTCTGCCTTGACAAAAAGACTGAAAGATAAACTGCAAATCACCCAGAACAAAATGGTAAGATTCACACACACACACACACACAAACGATGCAATTGTAAAAATGATGGACCTACTTTACACAGCACTTGAAAATAAGGAATATTCGTTAGGACTCTTTATTGACCTAAGGAAAGCTTTTGATACAGTAGACCATGGCATCCTACTCCAAAAACTTGATCATTACGGTATAAGAGGCCACGCTCTTATGTATTTCAAATCCTATCTTACTAACAGGTATCAATATGTTACCATTAACCCTTTGGTGGTCCAAGGGGGGTCTCTGAAACTCGTTCTCAGGGTCCACAAATTTAAAAAAAAAAAAAAATTATTTTTTCTTATGGAATGATAGAAAATCTTTTTCCGATCATAACGCCACAAAAATTATGAAATTTGATCGAAAACTAACGGAATTATGCTTTCGCGAAGTTAGCGGTAGCCATGACACTTACGTATCCGCGATTTCGCCCACTTTGAGCCCTATTTTCGGCACATTCCAATGTTTCAGTCTACTAAAATTATAGCTATTTCGCTAGAACTCCATTTCTTCTATCGATTGAGTACAAGAAACCGCCTATTTACCAATTTCAACTACCCAAAATAGTGGTCAGAAAATGGCAATTTGGCCAATTTCACACAAATTTCAAACGATGCCAATTTCAAAATAGGATCCATAATAAACAAGACAGACATTCTTGGCACTAAAATAACATCTTCTCTGTTCATTAGTTACGTCTCCAGGCCCCTCTTACATTACTTTTGCTTTCCATTTTGAATTTTTATTCTCACAAAAAAATAGAAGATTTATTGTTATGTATACAACTGCATCATTGTAAAAATGGTATAAATAATATCAGAGCACTTGTGCATGAATATTAGACTCGCCAGTTGATGTGTATTGGACGCATGGTGTGATTTGTTTACTCTTGAACATCGTCAAAAATCGACCATTTTCGCTAATTTGAGCTCAATTTCAAGGTACTTGTTATTGTCAAACCAATCAAAATCATCTCTATTTCTGTAATATATCTTCCATTCTATCAAATGAGAACAAGAAAACGAGAATACAACAATAAATACCATACGAAAATAGACTGCAAAGTTGCTGTTTTAAACCAAAAACACGGTCAGATTTTTTTTTTCCTTATTATGCACTGTGTGGTGCAGGAATTTTTTTATACTGCGCACACTGACCGCACAGACCCATTCTATCACATCTAGACCTAACAGCCTGTTTCTGCTTGATTTGAGGGTGCTAGAATTTAGGCGTACTAGTACCTCAATAACCCCAGTGCGTAAGACGTACTAGTACGACCAAAACCCCGAAAGGGTTAAAGACACAACCTTGATAATGTGAGTAATCACGAAAGCGCTTGGAATTCTTCTATTTTTTTCATAGTGGTTGTCTTGCATACAACCTCATCTTCACGACCACTTGATACTGGAGTGCCACACAATCTTACACTTAACACTGACAAAACCTACATTGTGTTTGGTAATAGAACAGGTGTTGCACAACTGAACATAATGATTGACAACACACATATTGCTAAACACAATGAGGGCAAATTCCTGGGCCTACACCTGGAGAGCAACCTGAATTTCAGCACCCATATCAACCACATAGCAAAAAAAGTATCCAAAACGGTTGGGATCCTCTCTAAGATACATTACTATGTACCACAATCAGCCCTACTCACACTATACTATTCACTCATCTATCCCTACCTCACCTATGCCATATATGCTTGGGGATCAACACCAACTACTCGCCTAAAACCAATATTAACTCAACAAAAGGCCGCAGTAAGAATTATCACGCAATCCAGTCCCAGGCAACACACACCCCCACTCTTCAGAGACCTAAATTTACTCACTGTTCATAACATCCACACTTACTGCTGTGCAACCTACATGTACAGACCCATAAATTTCAATATTAACCCAGAACTAAAACGCTTTCTTGGTAGTTGTGACAGGACCCATAGGCACAATACCAGACATAAACATTCCTTTGACATTCCCTGTGTCCGACTAAATCTATAAAAACGTTCAATGTACATCAAAGGACCTAAAATCTGGAACTCCCTACTTGAAAACTCCAGAACTGCAAACTCAGTCACCATTTTCAACACTATCATCAAAAAACATCTTATCTCACTAACACACCCCACCATCACCTAAACACATGAAAACCACCGATTCACGCACACACATACGCATCCTCCTCATCTACACCAACACTGCCCAAAGGACAGTAAACATAAAATCCCAAATATAGCTATTGTCTAATAAATCTCAAACTAGTCTTAAGTTTGCCTTATATACTACTCCAATATAAAAATAGAAACTATGTAATATGCCAAGACAAAACCATTCTTATTACTAATTTTACAATCTAAATATTCTGAACTACCTCACTATTTGAAACTTGTATTCATTTGTAATTTGTATTCATTTGTAATTTGTAATATAGATTAACTAGTATTAAGTATGCCCGAAATGCCTAGCATGCCCAGGCATGCCAGGCCTGCTAACGGCCATCTTTGTAATTACTGTATTGTCATTTAAATGTAAAACACACATTGTAATTTTTTACAGAGAAATAAATAATCTGAATCTGAATCCTGGACCTGGGTCCAAGAGAACATGTAGGCCAGGATGAATTACAACAATTGGATATGCTGAATATTGAAGACAGAGTAAAACAACTTAAGTTAAATCAAGTTTATAAAATTGCTCACAAACAGTGTCCAGAATATCTTGCTGCCAATTTTGTCAAGGCTGGGAACTGAAGCAGTCATAGTACTAGGGGAAGAGAGCACAACTTTGTAGTATCCACAGTTAGGGGCATTAGGGGCCAGGCTTCAAACACCTTTTATTGTAAGTAAGTAAGTTTATTCAGGTATACACAAATACAGTTACGTAGATTATCATACATAGCAGCATATGTGTAGAGTACCTAGGATAACCCAAAAAGTCAGAGTGACTTATTTCCATTGGGGTCCTTTTAATACCTTAATTAATATTATACATTGTAGGAGATATATGTTATTATACTATAAAGGATATATACTAGGAATAAGGTAAAAAGAGTTATATTTACATTTACATGTGTGTTAGCTAAAAAAATAAAAAATCATTCTCCTCCCTTTCTGTCGCTACATTCATTAGGTACCTTTTGGCTCTCTTCTTGAACTGGCTCATGCTATGACTGGCTTTGACATGTGCAGGCAGTCTGTTCCATTCCTTTATTGCTGTACAATAAAAGGTGTTTGAAGCCTGGCCACTGACTGTGGGTACTACAAAGTTGTGCTCTCTCCCCCTAGTACTATGACTGCTTTGGTTCCCAGCCTTGACAAAATTGGCAGCAAGATATTCTGGACACTGTTTGTGAGCAATTTTATAAACTTGATTTAACTTAAGTTGTTTTACTCTGTCATCAATATTCAGCATATCCAATTGTTGTAATTCATCCTGGCCTACATGTTCTCTTGGACCCAGGTCCAGGATGAATCTTACCATTTTGTTCTGGGTGATTTGCAGTTTATCTTTCAATTTTTTTGTCAAGGCAGAGTACTATGAAGAGCAAGTGTAGTCCATATGACATTGTATAAGGGCTAGACATAGGGTCCTGCGAGCCTCAGTAGATAGTAGACACTGTGCTTGTCTGTAGAGGAACTTTAGTCTGGCATTCTCTTTCTGTACTACACTGTTCCCTATCAATTCTCCTGACATGCATGGGTCACAGTACAGCAATGGAACAGACTGCTTGCACATGTCAAAGCCAGTTATAGCATGAGCCAGTTCAAGAAGAGAACCAAAAGGTACCTAAGGAATGTAGCAACAGAAATGGAGGAGAATGATTTTTTATTTTTTTAGCTAACACACATGTAAATGTAAATAAATCTTATTTTTCTTACTAGCTAATGGATTGCTTCAAGTAGTTTTTAAAAAAATTAAAGAGATACAGTTAACTTTTAATATGGTACAATTTGATGAATTAATATTGAACGGTTATATTATTAGAGTTTGACAAAGGTTGTTGATTTAGAATAGAAATTTACTGAACACAATAATATTGCTTGGTACTGGAAGTGATAATTTAAAATTAATAGTATGTAGGTAATGGTAGCTAAAAGAAGAAAATAAATAAAAAATAATAAAAAAGTGTACAAGGCACTGGGTATAAAATTCAATGAGAAGTTTACTCTAATGCCAATAAGAATATTATCTGTCAATTTTAGCATGTAATGTTGGTAGCATAATGAAAATGAATCGCTGAAAAAGAAGAAAACCAATGTGGAAACATAGATATAGCAAGTCTCTTAAGTGAGGGGGCCCATTTAAGGGCTGAAATGAAATTAAGACACACGTGCAGCATCTGGGTATCTTTATAGTAGAAGTTTCACCATCCAGTGGCTTTATCAATACAAAATTCTAGGACACAATTTGTATTGATAAGGCCACTGGATGGCGAAACGTCTACTATAAAGATACCCAGATGTTGCACATGTGTCTTAATTTCATCTTGTCGGTATTGTATACCACTCTTGTACAAGGGCTGAAATGTCTAAGCCCATCTTATGTTGTTTTGTTTACGTCTCCAAGTGGTTTTTCCATATCTATAGGTTAATGTATATATCATAAACTTGTTTCAACAGGTGTCACTGTATCACACGCCAGACCTCCGTGGAATTCTAAAATGGATAATGCCACAGCGCTGGAATGAAACAATTGGCCTTCAACACATGAAGCTTTACGTGTTTGACGACTCGCTTGTTATATCTGGGTAAGGACTCTAATTAAGAGAAGATCAACATTTAACATATACATGTATACAGTGGTCCCTCGGTTTTCGTGCATCTCCAAACTCGAACATTTATGTAAGTGTATTTTCGTAAGTGCTGTTGCAAGCGTATTTTTGGGGGTCTGAAATAGACTAACCTACGTGACATTATTTCTTAAGGAAGTAAATTCGTTCGGTAATGGCACTTGAGCAGCATTCTGGAACGAATTTTCGGCAAAAACCGAGGGACCACTGTAATTAGTTTTGCATTGTATTTCATTGTCTTGTTGGAGTTATGGGTTGTTTTTTTATTCTATAATGTATGTACAGTGGACCCCCGAGTTTTGAACATTCTTCATTCCAGAATGCTGTTCAAGTGCTGTTACCAAACGAATTTATTCCCATAAGGAATGATGTAAATTAGATTAGTCCGTTTCAGACCCCCAAAAATACACTTATAAAAGCACTTACAATAATAAACTTACATAAAAGGGTGAGTTTGGAGTGTTCGATTTCCGAGGGTCCACTGTATCAGAATCATAATTGTAAAAATATTACATAGACGAGTGAAGCTACTTATACCAAATAATACAGGTATCCCTTAATTTATGCAGTAGATGCAATCCCAACCCATGATGCTTAAAATGAAATTTTATGTAAATTGAACCTAACAGTGTGTACAGCACAGGGACACATTCCGAGACTGTGCTCATTCCTCATTTCTTGACTACTATTTACCAGAAAATCTGAGCTTACCACACATTCACCAAATGATCATTCTTCTTTCAACAAACCGGTCATATCCCACCGAGGCAGGGTGGCCCATAAAGAAAAACGAAAGTTTCTCTTTTCAAATTTAGTAATTTAGACAGGAGAAGGGATTACTAGCCCCTTGCTCCTGGCACTTTAGTCGCCTCTTATGACACGCATGGCTTATGGAGGAAGAATTCTGTTCCACTTCCCCATGGAGATAAGAGGAAATAAACAAGAACAAGAACTAGTAAGAAAATAGGATACAACCCAGAGGGGTGTGTATATAGTATATATGCTTGTACATGCATGTGTAGTGTGACCTAAGTGTAAGTAGAAGTAACAAGACGTACCTGAAATCTTGCATGTTTATGAGGCTGAGAAAAGACACCAGAGATCCTACCGTCATGTAAAACAATTACGGGATTCCTTTTTACACTCGACAGGACGGTAGTTCCTCCCTGGGCGGCTGCTGTCTACCTAGGCCAAATGCTCCCCCCCTCCCCCCCAAAAAAAAAATGAATTTGGTATAAAAAAATGAGGAAAAATCCAAAATTAATTCATGCTGCATCTCTTTACTCTCTCTCTCCTTCTACCACTAGCCAAGCATCCTGCCTAGAGTGATACCTGCAGGTTATGAGTCTGTAAATGCAGATCTTCTCTCTTCTCTTTCCCCACTCCTTCTACCCATAGTCCTGACTTCATGTTATCTCAGTCTAAGTTTGTCAACTTTAACCCTTAAACGGTCCAAACATATATATACGTTCATACCGCTACTGCCCCAAACATATATATAAATTTTATTTTTCCTGCCTCCAAATTTGGCTGAGATGCCTGGTCAGCATAGAATGGGTCTTAACACTCGGTGTGTGCTGTGTTAAAATGTTAAAAAAATCTGGGATCACTTAGTACCTTGTGGGAGCACCAGTTATATTGAGCGCCAGCTAGAGCAAACAATGCGGCAAACACCAAGGATTCACTGATGTCATGTCATATTAACACTCCCCTTTTAAGTGGAAAGTGATGTTGGCAGGCTGGCCACCTGGCTGGCCAGCTGGCTACCTGATTGGCTGTCTCTATCTCCATCTGTCTATCTGTATCTAGCTCTGTCTCTTTGTCTCTATCTCACAGGAACACATACGTAAATACAATTATACATAGTGTAAATTACCTAGGATAACTAAAAAAATCCAGACAAAGTGCTATACTGTGCTTGTGATTGTGTGTAATACCAGTTGGTTCATGAGCTACTCTGAGACAAGCAGACAGAAAGGAGGAGAAATAAACACATAAGCAGTATAATGTGATCCTTTATTGACAACGTTTCGCCCACGCAGTGGGCTTTATCGAGTCACAAACAGATCTACCTGGATACAAGATACATGAGTATTTATAGGTATTAGTCAGGAGGAGAAGGTTGGGTGAGGTAGAGAATGCTGCATGTGACAGTATCTTTTTATGTTCCCCAAGGTTGTAACTATCACCCTACTTTGAAGACTGTCACATGCAGCATTCTCTACCTGTATTAATATTGGTAGAATTACCGACAATATGTTAAGTAAAAGGACACAAATGCAACTAATGAGACATTTTATTGTGGCAACATTTCGCTCTCTGGGAGCTTTTTCAAGCCATTACAAGCAATACATGGACACAGAGGGTATATATATACAGTGGACCCTCGGTTAGCAGCCGTAATACGTTCCAGGAGCTAGGCCTTTAACCGAAATGGCCTTTAACCGAAATAATATTCCCCATAAGAATTAATGTAAATGCAATTAATCCGTTCCAGACAAAAATATTCACCAAAAAATAATTTTTTTAACAATTAAATTAGTATTACATACCTTTATTGAAGACTAATGCTGGCTTCTGGAAGATAGGGAGGAGGAAATAGAGAGGAGTTAGTTTTTGGAAGGGGAATCCTCCAAAAGGACTTCAGGTAACAAGTCCCTCTCTGGGGTTACTTCCCTTCTTTTTCTTTAATGCCACTAGGACCAGCTTGAGAGTCACTAGAACCTTGTCTAGAAAAATAAGTGTCCAGAGTGCTCTGTTTCTGGCACCTCTTTAACATTTCCCTGAAGTGGGACAAGGTTTTGTCACTAAACATGTTGCAGATATGGCTTGTTTCAGCTTGGTCAGGATGGTGTTTTTCAACAAAACTTTGTAACCTATTCCACATTCCACACATTTCCTTAATCACTGAAGAAGGCACCTCCTCTCTCTCCCTCCTCCTGTGAAGCAAGTTCCTGAGCTGTGGTCTGTTGCTGTTCCAGATGAAGCTCTTGCAGTTCTTCAGTTGTTAGCTCTATCCAGTGGTCCTCCACCAACTCTTCCACATCCTCACCACTCACCTCCAACCCCAGGCTGTTCCCCAATGTCACAATATCTTCCACAACAGGCACAGGGTCGTCAGCTGCAAATCCTTCAAAATCCCTCTGTTGGACACAATCTGGCCACAGTGGTCTCCAAGCAGAGTTCAAAGTCCTGGTAGTCACTCCCTCCCAAGCCTTACCTATAAGGCCTATGCAGTTGTAGATATTGAAGTGAATCTTCCAGAACTCTTTAAGGGTCAGTTCAGAGTCTGAGGTCATTTCAAAGCACTTCTGAAACACTGCTTTGGTGTACAGTTTCTTGAAGTTAGAAATGACCTGCTGGTCCATGGGCTGGAGAAGAGGAGTGGTGTTAGGAGGCAAGAACTTCACTTTTATAAATTTGAAGTCCCTAGACATTTGGTCTTCCAAGTCTGGAGGATGTGCAGGAGCATTGTCCAGTACCAGGAGGCACTTGAGTCCCAAATTGTTATCCTGAAGGTATTTTTTCACACTTGGGCCAAACACATCATCAACCCAATCTCTGAAAATTGACCTTGTGACCCATGCATTTTGACTTGATTTCCACATCACACACAATCTTTTCTTGTGAACATTGTGTTTCGTGAACACTGGGAGTTTCAGAGTGATACACGAGTAAAGGCTTCACTTTGAAATCCCCACTTGCATTGCTACACAACATGACAGTTAGCATGTCTTTCATAGGCTTGTGTTCACGCAGTGTCTTTTCCTCCTGCGTGATGTAGGTCCTGTTGGGCATTTTCTTCCAGAACAGGCCTGTTTCGTCACAGTTAAACACTTGTTTGGGTTTCAGATTTTCACTATGTAGTCCTGAAATTCCTGCACAAACTTTTCAGCAGAATGTTTGTCTGAACTTGCAGCCTCACCATGCCTTACAAAACTGTGTATGCCACTACGCTTCTTAAATCTCTCAAACCAGCCTTTGCTGGCCCTAAATTCACTACCAGCAGCACTTGTTCCAGGTGTTTTCTTCACAAGATCTTCATGCAAATGCCTTGCCTTCTCACAAATAACAGACTCCACTACACTGTCTCCGATTTGTTTCCATTTGTTCCATTATTGGTGACCTTTGTTTCGTAAGCACATTTACTCCTTTGGCAACATCAGCCACCTTGATCTGTTCTTTCTTTGACAGGATGGTTGTAATTGTTGATTTGTTTTTGCCAAACATCCTGGCAAGTTCCAGCACCCGCATACCACTCTCATATTTCTCAATCACTTCTCTCTTAAATTCCATGGTATTTCTCACTCTCTTTGCCACAGGAACTTTACTAGGAACTTACTAGGTTACTTATTTCGCAGTTGCACTGGCAAAAAACAATGGAAAACAAGCGAAATGTTTGTATGAATGAGCAGAAGCTTCCTTACGTACCGAGAGACACAAACAAACTGAAGCGCAAGCGTCCCCAGCTGGCGGGTTGACGCGTCCAATATGGCCGCTAACCGGGAGCCGTAAAACTGGCTGCTTGCCGAGTTGGCTGCTAACAGGAACGGCCGCTAACCGAGGGTCCACTGTATGTACTTACATAATTGTACGATTTCCGGGGTGTTCGTTACTCGGGGTCCACTGTATTTACACTTGCTCAGGTACCAGATGTGTTGGTTCAGGAGTAGATCTCTCTGAGATGGGAGAGCTAGATGCTAGACGGACAGACAGATAGACAGAGAACTTGACAGATAGAGCGCTTGACAGACAGACAGAGAGCTTGACAGACATATAGACAAAGAGCTTGACAGACAGATAGACAGAGAGCTTGACAGACAGATAGAGAGCTTGACAGACAGATAGACAGAGAGCTTGACAGACAGATAGACAGAGAGCTTGACAGACAGACAGAGAGCTTGACAGACAGACACAGATACACAGAGAGCTTGACAGACACAGATAAACAGAGAGCTTGATAGACAGATAGACAGAGTTTGACAGACAGATATGTTTGCGTAACAGTGAAAACAGAGGGGGATGCTCATCAAATGTCACCCCTTATCTTATCACTGTCAGCAGTGGACTGACTTGTCTTACATCATCCTTCAAAGGAACTTATTATTCTTATTATTTTTTTTATTATTATTATTCCTATTCCTATTATTATTATTATTATTATTATTATTATTATTTACTCCAACGTATCCAAAACATTGCTGGGACCTATAAATACTTTGTACAGTGGACCCCCGAGTTTCGTAAACCCCGGAAATCGTACAATTATGTAAGTATAATATTGTCAGTGCTTGTGGAAGTGTATTTTTGGGGGTCTGAAATAGACTAACCTACGTGACATTTTTCCTTAAGGGAGTAAATTCGTTCGGTAATGGCACTTGAGCAGACTTCAGGAGTGAAGTTTTTACGAAACTCGGGGGTCCACTGTATATGTATATTCCTAGACAATAGTAAATGACCAAGGCAGGTGTAAATGTCCACCTGTCAGTGTGTTTGTGACAATTTGAGTACAATTTCAGTACCTAATACGTATTAGTCTTAGAACAAAGAACTACTATAAATTGTAATTATCAGAACATAAAAATTATATAAAATACAGTGGACCCCCGAGTAACGAGCATAATTCATTCCAGAAGCCTGCTCAAGTGCCATTACCGGACGAATTTTCTCCCTTAAGGAATAATGTCAAGTAGGTTAGTCCATTTCAGACCCCCAAAAATACACTTACAAAGGCACTTGCAATATTATACAGTGGATCCCCGGTTTTCGTGATTTTTTCGTTCCAGAATGCTGTTCAAGTGCCATTACCAAACGAATTTATCCCCATAAGGAATAATGTAAAGTAGACTAGTCCTTTTAGACCCCCAAAAATACACTTACAAAAGCATTTAAAAAAATACACTTGCATAAAAGGGCGAGTTTGGAGCAGGACGAACACCGGGGGTCCACTGTACTTACATAATTGTACGATTTCCGAGGTGCTCGTAACTCGGGGATCCACTGTAGTAATATAAAAACGAGAAAAAAAGGTATATCGGCAACACTTCTGCAAGCGGCAGGACTCGATGTTGCCGTCAGGTGAGCATCCAGTGCCAACTTCTCGGCCTCATATATCGGTAAGTACTGAGCCTAATTTTTTTTTTATCCTATAACACTTAGAAAAATGTGCTCTTTATTTCTATAAAAAAAAAAAAAAAAAAATTCAAAATATTCGGGGCACTGGGGTAGTGAACGTATATACTATACGGGTTAAGGGAAGGTAGACTGGAACCATATTTTAAGTATTGTATGTACTGCGTATTTGTTACTTTTTTATTTGCTTTTTATGCCTAGCTGTGTTAAGCACTTAATACATGATAGTGTAAACACATTATCAAGCATTTTAGGCACATGAAAGAAAAAATGTTCTTTTCCACCCACCGGTGATTTTTGCTTACCGCACAGGGTCAAGAACCTAAGAGAAGAGCCGTACAAACTATTACATGTATATACTTCCTTCACTTCAAGCCTATCAAACAGTATATGCTTACTGAGAGGTGATTTTATCAAATAATGAGTCATGTAAAGTCTACAAAAGCAGTATTTGCACTAAAATTACAAGTTTTAGATTAAATTAAACACTGCTCAACTACAGAGTTGGCTGTGCCATGGCTGTCAATATGCACACTAAAACATAAGGGAGGAGCACTATAGTTTTTAAGCCAACTCTTCAAGCATGTGAGTTATACTTGCAAAATAATTAGAACCTTATACTAGACCCGGGATTCTCAACTTTTCCTCCATCATTAACCCCCCTTGGCTTGAAGTATTTCTCCATTTACCCCCTTACTTCCATACAAAAAATTATCGCAATCATAAAGGGACAGAAAAACAAGAAGGTCAGAAAAGAATAAATTATTCAGGCTTTGCACAAAAATATTTACCCCTTGCCATGTAATTTTTTACCCCCAAGGGGTAAATTTACCCCTGGTTGAGAATCACTGTATGTTGCATGCAAAGAGTATGTAACCTTTATTCGGAGCATGTTAAACACACCCACATAGGCTCCCCTCCAACCAGCGAACCATTGTTAAGGGTTTGGTGATGGGGCCTCATCATCAAATCAACGACTCGGTTCAGCCAATTAAAATGCGAGTTTAACAATGACAAAGGTGACGTGGATACCACTCGCGGTTTGTCATTGGAATTCCTGCATAGAGCTGGTTGTGGAAAGTTGTCTGTCTTTTGGCTGCTGCTTAGCCTAGACAACTGTGGCGTGCACTAAATACTACTCCTTTGTATATAGTGTACATATGTGTAAAAAGCCCTGTTGTAATACTTGGTGAAGGAAAAGACAAAAGTCTTATATAATCACAATTACTTGGTGAAGGAAAAGACAAAAGTCTGGAATTAATCTAACTGATTTTTGAAGGAAATACAATTTCAATACATCTTCTACTGTGTTTCTTTGCTCCAAGCTCACTTTTACACTCAGGTTAACAGGCCATTGAACCTGAGGTTGTAATACTGTACTATCATTAAAAATACTAAATTACTACACAAATATATAGTGGTACAATACAGTATTAGGAATGATGACAAGGATACTGTTAAGAAAGGTAGGTCCAAGTGTGCCAAACAAGAGGTTTGAACATAAGGGTATACCCCCATTACTGTAAGAATCATTCAACTGTATAACGTACTTCAGATCTGATGACTGCAAAACTGTAGACAGTTATTCCTTAAAGTGTTAACATTAACCCTTTGACTGTCGCAACCCCTAATCCTGAGTGCTTTCCTGTTGTCGCAAAATTTTCGAAAAAAAAAAAATCCTTATGAAATGATAGAGAATCTTTTCCCGATGGTAATGACACCAAAAGTATGAAATTTGATGGAAAACTTACGGAATTACGCTCGCGTGAAATTAGTGATCTCGGCGATATATACGCATCAGCAATTTCGCTGATTTTGAGCCCTATTTTCGGCCAATTCCATTGTTCCAGTCGACCAAACTCATAGCTATTTCTTTAGAACTCCATTTGTTCTATCGATTGAGTACAAGAATCCACAAATTTACTGATTTCAACTACCCAATAAAGTTGTCAGAAATTGACAATTTGGCCAATTTCATGCAAAATAAAAGTTAACAATTTCAAAATAGGGTCCAGAATAAACAATGCAGACATTTCTGGCACTAAAATAAGATGTTATCTGTTCATTAGTCACGTCTTTAGGCCCCTCTTATATTACTCTTGCTTTCTATTTTGATTTTTTACTCGCACAAAAAATAGAAGATTTACTGTTATGCAGACTATTGCATTATTGTAAAAATGGTATAATTAATATCAGTGCACTTGTGAAAGAATATTAGACTCACCAATTGATGTGTATTGGACGCGTGGCGTGATTTGTTTACTCTTGAACATTTGCAAAAATCGAACATTTCCACTACTTTGAGCTCAATTTCAAGGTCGTTTTCATCATGAAACTAATCAAAATCATCTATATTTCTGTAGTATGTTTTCCATTCTATCAAATGAGACCATAAAAAAGAGAATACAACCATAAATACTATACAAAAAAACACCTCAAAGACGGCATTTTAATGCAAAAACACGGTCAGAGTTTTTTTCTCTCATTATGCACTGCGTGCTGCAGGATTTTTTTTATACAGCGCACACTGACCACACAGACCCATTCTCTCATATGTGGGCCTACCAGCTTTCTCCCGCTTGATTTGAAGCCGCTAGAATTTTTGAGTATATATACGTCCGAAACACTGGCTCGTAAGAGATATATATACGACCGAAACAGTCAAAGGGTTAAATATAATGACTCGCTTGATCTACAACACTTGTATATGGACAAAAAATGTTCACTAGGCAGTGTGACATTGTAATTGTTTCATGTGTAAAGTAGCTACATATGAGCCTATTCTCTCCCTTCATGGAGGGTACCTTGATGCTGGTAAAAGGTTCTTGATCCAAGAAATCAGAGTTACTCTCCTTCCTATGATGAAATTTGATTACCATACCTATGTAGTGGACCCCCGGAAATCGAACACTCCCAACTTGCCCTTTTATTTAAGTTTATTATTGTAAGTGCTTTTATAGGTGTATTTTTGGGGGTCTGAGATGGACTAATCTAATTTACATCATTCCTTATGGGAATAAATTAGTTTGGTAACAGCACTTACACAGCATTCTGGAATGAAGAATGTTCGATTTCCTGGGGTCCACTGTACGTATTACATGCATTATCCTATATCATAGGATACCAGTTAAGTAAGTAATTAGGACTTTAGTCCATTAGGGCTTCAGCACCATAATATTCAGTTGTGTAATAATAGCAGATTATGTCAGTGCTGTATGACCCTTAAGGACTTAGCGCTTAGTTATGATTATACAGTGGTCCCTCGGTTTTTGTGCATCTCCAAACTCGAACATTTATGTAAGTGTATTTTCGTAAGTGCTGTTGCAAGTGTATTTTTAGGGGTCTGAAATAGACTAACCTACGTGACATTATTTCTTAAGGAAGTAAATTCGTTCGGTTTTGGCACTTGAGCAGCATTCTGAACAAATTTTCGGCAAAAACCGAGGGACCACTGTAATAATAATAATAATACACATTGTGTTTATTTTCCAGGTAAATGATTGTGTACTAGTTGTTCTGCCTGGGCTACACTTCAGCATATTTTATGCGAGTTCAGCACACGCACTGCAATGTATAGTAAAAAAAATTAAAGTTGAAACAGCAAATGTTACAAGTAAATCCTTATATTGTGCCACCTTGCAGTATTATGCACTGCAAGTTTAAAACAGCCAAGCACTGGAAACTTACAAACTGTGGGTACATCACTGTACATTTTTCTGCCTGCCTTCTATTTCTGCTGACTGCTCGACTACCTGTTATTAATAGTTCTCCCTCCCAAGGCATTGTGTATTTAACCTCTGCTACTGGCAGTGGCCCTGCACAAGCATGTGGTGGTACTGGATGACAGACCTCTGTCTGTCCTTCATTTAGTCAGTTGACTGGCCACTGTCTATCCTTCATTTAGTCAGTTGACTGGCCACTGTCTGTCCTTCATTTAGTCAGTTGACTGGCCACTGTCTGTCCTTCATTTAGTCAGTTGACTGGCCACTGTCTATCCTTCATTTAGTCAGTTGACTGGCCACTGTCTATCCTTCATTTAGTCAGTTGACTGGCCACTGTCTATCCTTCATACAGTTGGCTGACTGGCCACTCTCTGTCCTTCATACAGTCGGCTGACTGGCCGGTCACATCAGGATATTTATGTTTAGAGAATTTCAGTACCATAATATGTAAGACCAGTAATGCTTACCCTTTATTTGTTCTAAAATTATATATAACATTCAGGCCAGTCCCCACACATCTGCTGCCTATGTTAACCTGGGAGTAAATTGAAGTTGTCTTCCCCAGGTACAGTATGACCCCAATGTATTTAATTTGAAGCCAGTGTTTCAAGTTCTTTCCTGGTTAAGAATCCTCAGCCCCGATTATATCTCCTTTGTATCTGACTTCCACTTGTATACTTAAATCATAACTTCCCTTGTCCTATACCTTTCAAGAGTGTAAACTCAAGGATCTCATTCTGTCTCAGAGAACTACTATATTCACAAAAAGCGTCAAACCACACAGCTTCAAAGTGCTTATCTTCATAAGAAAAATTTCCTATACAGTACATTATCTCTATACATATATTCTGCAATTCATTAATACCCATTCTGTTGTATGGAGACCAGAACTAAACTGTATAATATAAATAAAGCGTTAATATATAGCTGTAGAATAACCATGGGTCTTTTTTTTTTACTTTTGATATTAATCAAGTGAAGCTGTTGTTCTTTATAATGGACATTTAAACACTGCACATGTGGTAGGATCAGGTGAACAATTAGAATGCAGCTGTTTACCTGTTTAAAAGAGATGTCTTTATATTAAAAGATCATTAGTAATGTCAGTTTATCTATGTATACGTATTGTCATTTGCACTCCATAGACACTATGGCAGAACGGAAACAATAACTATCGAAACATTTCACTTGGAGACCAAGCATTTTCAAATTTAATATATTTATAGATGGGGTTGTAAAAGAAGTAAATGCTAGGGTGTTGGGGAGAGGGGTGGGATTAAATAATGGGGAATCAAATACAAAATGGTAGTTGACACAGTTACTTTTTGCTGATGATACTGTGCTTATGGGAGATTCTAAAGAAAAGTTGCAAAGGTTAGTGGATGAGTTTGGGAGGGTGTGTAAAGGTAGAAAGTTGAAAGTGAACAAAGATAAGAATAAGGTGATGAAGGTATCAAACGATTTAGATAAGGAAAAATTATATATCACATTGGAGAGAGGGATTATGGAAGAAGTAAATGTTTTCAGATATTTGGGAGTTGACTTGTCAGCGGATGGGTTTATGAAGGATGAGGTTAACCATAGAATTGATATAGGAAAAAAGGTGAGTGGTACGTTGAGGTATCTGTGGAGACAAAAAACATTGCAAACAATGTGGTAGCAGAGATAACACCAGGAGGCAGCTCAGATGAAAATTCACACATGCATGAACTTTTAAATCTCTGCACCAAGTTCACCTTAAACCAGCAAATAGTAGAGCCCACAAGATTAGAGAATACGCTGGACCTCATCTTCACCAACAATGATGATCTGATACGAAATGTCATCATATCAAAAACAATATACTCAGATCACAACATAATAGTGGTCCAGACATGCATGCAGGGAGCCCCAGATCAACAAAATGTGATCAGCCGTGAGGGAGCTTTCTCCAAATTCAACTTCAATAACAAAAACATAAGGTGGGACCAAGTAAACCAAGTCCTAAGTGATATAAACTGGGAAGATTGCCTAAGCATCACGGATCCCAACCTATGTCTAGAACAAATTAACTCTGTGGTACTTGAGGTTTGCTCAAGGCAAATTCCCTTAAGGAAAAGGAGGAGAAGATGCAAACTAGAAAGAGAGAGGCGCTCCCTATATAGGCGAAGGCACAGAATAACGGAGCGGCTACATGAGGCCAATATCTCTGAAATACGTAGGGAGACACTAGTCAGAGAAATAGCAAACATCGAATTAAAACTAAAGGAATCTTATAGGAATCAAGAGACACAGGAAGAACTAAGAGCCATAAATGAAATTGAAAGAAACCCTAAGTATTTCTTTTCCTATGCAAAATCAAAGTCGAGAACAACAACCAGTATTGGGCCCCTACTTAAACCGGATGGGTCCTACACAGATGACAGCAAGGAAATGAGTGAGTTACTTAAATCCCAGTATGACTCAGTCTTTAGCGAGCCACTAACCAGACTGAAAATCGAAAACCTAAATGATTTTTTTATGAGAGTGCCACAGAACTTGACAGACGCATGCCTTTCTGACATCATCACGACGCCAAATGACTTCGAAAAGGCAATAAATGACATGCCCATGCACTCCACTCCAGGCCCAGACTCATGGAACTCCGTGTTCATCAAGAACTGCAAGAAGCCCCTATCACATGCTTTTAACATCCTATGGAGAGGGAGCATGGACACTGGGATCGTCCCGCAGCTACTAAATACAACAGACATAGCCCCGCTCCACAAAGGGGGCAGTAAAGCAATAACAAAGAACTACAGACCAATTGCGCTAACGTCCCATATCTTAAAAATCTTTGAAAGGGTTCTAAGAAGCAAGATCGCCACCCATCTTGATACCCATCAATTGCACAACCCAGGACAGCATGGGTTTAGAGCAGGCCGCTCCTGTCTGTCCCAACTACTTGACCACTACGACAAGGTCCTGGATGCTCTAGAAGATAAACAGAATGCAGATGTTATATACACAGATTTTGCAAAAGCCTTTGACAAGTGTGACCATGGTGTAATAGCACACAAAATGCGTGATAAAGGCATAACAGGAAAAGTTGGTAGATGGATCTATAATTTCCTAACACGTAGAACACAAAGAGTAGTAGTCAACAGAGTAAAGTCTGAGGCAGCTACTGTGAAAAGCTCTGTTCCACAAGGCACAGTACTTGCTCCCATCCTATTCCTCATCCTCATATCAGACATTGACAGGGATATAAGCCACAGTGCTGTGTCTTCCTTTGCAGATGACACCCGAATCTGTATGACAGTGTCCACCGTTGAAGACACTGCAAGACTCCAAGCAGACATAAACCAAATCTTTAAATGGGCTGCAGAAAACAATATGAAGTTCAATGATGAGAAATTTCAATTACTCAGATACGGAAAACGTGAAGAAATTAAAATCTCATCGGAGTACAAAACTAATTCCAACCACACAATAGAGCGAAAAACTAATGTCAAAGACCTGGGAGTGATCATGTCAGAGGATCTCACCTTCAAGGACCATAACAATGTAGCAATTGCATCTGCTCGAAAAATGACAGGATGGATAATGAGAACCTTCAAAACCAGAGATGCCAAGCCCATGTTGACACTTTACAGATCGCTTGTTCTATCTAGGCTGGAATATTGCATCACACTAACTGCACCTTTCAAGGCGGGTGAAATTGCTGACCTTGAAAATGTGCAGAGAACCTTCACCGCACGCATAAGTGCGATAAACCACCTCAACTACTGGGAACGCTTGAAGTTCCTAAACCTGTACTCTCTAGAACGCAGGCGGGAGAGATACATTATTATATACACATGGAAAATTCTCGAGGGCTTAGTACCAAACTTGCACACAAAAATCACTCCGTACGAAAGCAAAAGACTCGGCAGGCGATGTAACATCCCCCCAATGAAGAGCAGGGGTGCCACTAGCACGTTGAGGGACAACACAATAAGTGTGAGGGGCCCAAGATTGTTCAACTGCCTCCCAGCATACATCAGGAGGATTACCAACAAGCCCCTGGCTGTCTTCAAGCAGGCACTGGACAGGCACCTCAAGTCTGTACCGGATCAGCCGGGCTGTGGTTCGTACGTTGGACTGCGTGCAGCCAGCAGTAACAGCCTGGTTGATCAGGCTCTGGTCCAACAGGAGGCCTGGTCACAGACCGGGCCGCGGGGGCGTTGACCCCTGGAATTCTCTCCAGGTAGACTCCAGGAGGCAAAGAAAGAAATGTACCAAAGTAAAGTGGTACCAACACTCTTATACGGGTGTGAAGCATAGATTGTAAATGCTGCAGCGAGGAGACAGCTGGAGGCAATGGAGATGTCCTGTCTAAGGGCAATGTGTGATGTAAATATGCAGAGAATTCGGAGTGTGGAAATTAGGTGTGGAGTTACTATAAGTATTAGTCAGAGGGTTGAAGAGGGGTTGTTGAGGTGGTTTGGTCATTTAGAGAGAATGGAACAAGGTAGACTGACTTGGAGAGCGTATAAATCTATAGGGAAAGGAAGGCAGGGTAGGGATCGTCCTCAAAAAGGTTGGAGGGAGGGGATAAAGGAGGTTTTGTGGGCGAGGGGCTTGGACTTCCAGCAAGCATGCATGAGCATGTTAGGAGTGAATGGAGACGAATGGTTTTTGGGACCTGACGAGCTGTTGGAGTGTGAGCAGGGTAATATTTTGTGAAGGGATTCAAGGAAACCGGTTAGCCGGACTTGAGTCCTGGAAATGGGAAGTACAATGTCTGCACTTTAAAGGAGGGGTTTGGGATATTGGCAGTTTGGAGGGATTTCTAAACTGTCGTATCTGAGTGCCTCTGCAAAGACAGTGATTATGTATGAGTGAGGTGAAAGTGTTGAATGATGATGAAAGTGTTTTTCTTTCTTTTTGGGCCACCCTGCCTCAGTGGGAAATGGCCGACGTGTTAAAAAATATATATATACAGTGGTACCCCGACTTACGATGGTCCCCAAACACACCCTTTTATGTAAGTTGATTTTTTTAAATGCTTTTGTAAGTGTAATTTTGGGGGTCTAAAAGGACTACTCTATTTTACATCATTTCTTATGGAGATAAATTCGTTTGGTAATGGCACTTGAACAGCATTCTGGAATGAAAAAATATCGTAAGTCGGGGTACCACTGTATGTACATGTGTATATATAAATGGTGAAAGTGTTTAACGATGAAAGTTTTTTCTTTCTTTTTGGGTCACCCTGCCTTGGTGGGAAACAGCCAACGTGTTAAAAATATATGTATGTATATACATATAGTATACAAAAAAATGTATATAGTGTACATGTATATATATATAAGGTTTAGAAAAGCTACAAGTAGACACATGAGAGCGCTAAACTTGTAGGCTTATACAGCGCATGTGGGGGGATGGAAGGAATTCAGGGAACCGGAGCACAGATCCAATCCCTAGATCAAGAGCCCCTCACCAGCATCAAGGAACCTCCCTTGAGGGGGAGCACATAGTAAGTACAGTGGTACCTCGACTTACGATATTTTTTCATTCCAGAATGCTGTTCAAGTGCCATTACCAAACGAATTTATCTCCTTAAGAAATAATGTAAAATAGACTAGTCTGTTTAGACCCCTAAAAGTACACTTACAAAAGCATTTAAAAAAATAAACTTACATAAAAGGGTGTGTTTGGGGACCATCGTAAGTCGAGGTACCACTGTATAGGTGTGTATAGTGGGGAGAGCATATGACAATAATGAGCTATGACCGTGACTGTTGAGTCAGGGTTTATGACCGTGACTGTTGAGTCAGGGTTTATGACCGTGACTGTTGAGTCAGGGTTATGACCGTGACTGTTGAGTCAGGGGTTATGACCGTGACTGTTGAGTCAGGGGTTATGACCGTGACTGTTGAGTCAGGGGTTATGACCGTGACTGTTGAGTCAGGGGTTATGACCGTGACTGTTACGTCAGGGGTTATGACCGTGACTGTTGAGTCAGGGGCTATGACCGTGACTGTTGAGTCAGGAGTTATGACCGTGACTGTTGAGTCAGGGGTTATGACCGTGACTGTTGAGTCAGGGGTTATGACCGTGACTGTTGAGTCAGGGGTTATGACCGTGACTGTTGAGTCAGGGGTTATGACCGTGACTGTTGAGTCAGGGGTTATGACCGTGACTGTTGAGTCGGGTTATGACCGTGACTGTTGAGTCAGGGGTTATGACCGTGACTGTTGAGTCAGGGGTTATGACCGTGACTGTTGAGTCAGGGGTTATGACCGTGACTGTTGAGTCAGGGTTATGACCGTGACTGTTGAGTCAGGGGTTATGACCGTGACTGTTGAGTCAGGGTTATGACCGTGACTGTTGAGTCAGGGGTTATGACCGTGACTGTTGAGTCAGGGGTTATGACCGTGACTGTTGAGTCAGGGGTTATGACCGTGACTGTTGAGTCAGGGTTATGACCGTGACTGTTGAGTCAGGGGTTATGACCGTGACTGTTGAGTCAGGGTTATGACCGTGACTGTTGAGTCAGGGTTATGACCGTGACTGTGAGTCAGGGGTTATGACCGTGACTGTTGAGTCAGGGTTATGACCGTGACTGTTGAGTCAGGGAGTGACTGTTGAGTCGTTATGACCGTGACTGTTGAGTCAGGTTATGACCGTGAGTTGAGTCAGGGTTACCGGACTGTTGAGTCAGGTTATGACCGTGCTGTTGAGTCAGGTTATGATGACTGTTGAGTCAGGGGTTGAGGAACATGAGACAGGAATCCTGATGACTGGAAACTATCTTGGGTCTGGGTAACCCCACAAGGGAGGTTCCTTGATGCTGGTGAGGGGCTCTTGATCCAGGTAACTGGATTTATCCTCAAAAGCGCTAAACCACAAGGGTTATACAGCACGGCAGGGCAGGACAGGATGCAGGGAGAATAGATTGTAAGCAGGAGATGGATGATTAGTAGGGTATGGAGTGCAGCAGGACAGTGGATAGTGCAGGGATACAGGGTAGGAAGAGATCGAGGTAGAAGGGACTGAGGGAGGTGCTAGAGGTATAATCTTCAGAGGTTGTGTAGTAAGTCAGTTTCTGTCAAAAAGTCAATGAGAGAGTCAGGATTAAAGGAGGGTCCATCAGCAAGAAGGGAAGGTAAAGAAAGGGCCGCAGAACGAAGACGCCGTTGGAGGTAAATTCTGCGTGCTCGTTGATAAAGTGGACAGTCCAACAGAATATGTCGAACAGACACTGGAACCTGACAATGCTCACAGAGAGGGGCAGGGAGCCTCTCCATGAGATACCTGTGCGTAAGACGAGTGTGGCCAATGCGAAGACGGGAGAGTGTAGTCTCCCAACCTCGACATTGGTGACAAGAAGGCCAAAAACCTATACTCGGTGGGTAGCAATGACCGCAAAATAGTCCATAAAAGGAACACCTCTATATGAAACTGGAAGGTCATGTACTGCTGACCGCGCAGCAGTGTCTGCCTGTTCATTGCCCTGTACGTCAAGAAAAAACAATATCTTTGTGCTTGCTAGAGATACGGCGTAACCAAAGTTGGATACGAAAAACTAGGGGGTGAGGTGTATCAATTTTACGGATAGCCTGTAAAGCACTAAGGGAGTCTGAAACGACCACAAATGGTGATACAGGCATAGATGCAATACGGATAAGTGCCACAAGAATGGCATATAATTCAGCCGTAAATATGCTAACCGAGGGTAATAGATGCCCTCGCACAACGCTGTTCGGAAGGACGCTGTGAAGGAAGGAAGGGGGTAGACGGAGAAGAAAGAGGAGGAACCGGAGGTGGAGCGGTGTCCATCAACGTTCCAGACTCTGCAATAAATTCTGCGATAGCTTCCAGATTTTCAGAAGACAAAGATGCAGAATGTGGGACAACATTAGAAATGGAAGGAGAGTGAGCAACCATCGGGGAGACTATAGACTGTACTAAAGTAGAGGGCGAGGATATGGAAGAGGAAACTGTCGAAGGGGCTTAGGAGGGGACAGGAGTGGAAGTGGCCTGGGGAGGGACAGTCAGGGAAGGAACTTGAGAGGGGACAGGGGATGAAGATATTGTACAAGGAGAAGGATGAACCTCCACACACGTTACAGAACTAGTCAGAGGCGAAGAACCCGGCAATAGGGATTTTTTTGCCGGGTTCGAAAATTGCTGCACCGTTAAGGGAGAAGCCGGAATCAAAGTCAGAGAATAGCGAAGGTCAGACGTATCGAAAGGGCCAGTCGGATCCCCGGTACCTGAAGCAGGTGTCGGCAGCAGCAAGAGGTACAGGGGTATTAGAGTTGTCCATTAACGAGGTAGGGTCAGAACTAGGTGTGGTATCAAGAAGGGGCCCGGGGGTAGGTTCACGGATTAGGGCATCCATGGTTAGGTTACTTCTTTCTTTTTGTTTTTAAGAAAAATAAATAAAAATAAAAAAAGAATAAAAAAGGGGGGAACGTGAAGGAATAGCTCCTAGGAGGAATGAAAGGGGTGTAAATCCCCCTCCGCGCCCAAGAGGACCTCAACACCGCAAGTAGTGCAGATGCTGCATGGAACCCGTGCAATACCCTACCCTTCATGCCAGTAAACCAGCAATCCGGGATAGCAACCTCACATCCACCGAGCCACCTCAGCGGACAAAAGAGAGGGTTGCCGGATATCCGCCACAGCATACCGCCTTCGGCCACCACCCCCGGGAATCCGAAAGGTGGCCTCCAGAGATACACCCGTCGGCCGAAAGATACCCAAGGCCACCCCCTTCACCGGGAGACCGGAGAGAGATCGGGACATCCCCAGGCGATCCAGATTCCATGGCAAACTACACCACCGCCAAGAACCTCAACGGAATGGGATGGACCACGGTACCCTTCCCCCTACCTAGGAACTAGAATGCCTGTGGAGAGAAGCTCCCAGGGTAAAACTGGGAAGGAAATAAGGGAGGGAGGAGGAGGAGGAAAGGGAAAAGGGAGGATGGGGAAGATGGGAAAGGGAGGGGGGATTGGGGGGTAATTAGGTTCGGTCTGAGGAAGAAGACCAAAAGGTCCAATTCCTCAGACCCCACATCAGCGTCAAGAAGCAGTGTATATATATATACACACACTTTGGGTGGATGTACAGAACCATTCACTTTTGGGGAGCGCTAAACTCGCAGGGGGTCATACAACCCCTAGGGAATGGGAGATAAATAGGCTTTAAATAAGGAAAAACTGGGTAGGGGTTGCTCCAGTTCCTTGGACCAAAAGCCATTCACCAGCATCAAGGTAAAGGAGACATTGTTTTTATATAAAAATTAAATGCCGAACTAATAGAGCACGAAAAAAAAACACGGATCATCATGATTGCACAACACACCCTCCCCACCACAGCCAGAGGCACACTGACCCACCAGCGCCGCCATGCGTCCTCCCGCGCACCTTTCTGCGCATCTCTCCCCTCCCCACGAAAACCAGGAATTATTTAATTTTACTTGGAAATACAATGAAAAAAAATAATCTGACTGAAACACTAAACCCATATGGGTCATAGAGTGCCTTGGGGAACAAGAGGCAATCAGATTCAATCCAAGGAAAAGGAGGGTAGGTCTATTTCCCGGAATCAAGAGCCCCTCAACGGAATCAAGGTACTGCCAGGTTGGATGGGAGGTCAGGGAATTATCGAAAATTATTCTACTGGGATTATTATCCTAGAGGATTAGTGACCTAGGATAACCTAAGAAAGCCACAATGTCCTTATTTACACGGGGAGCCATCAACTACCCACAACAGACAGCTAACAACCCAATTACACTTAAGTGCTGCCAATAAATTTAGTCTTAACCCTAACAATATTATATTTTCATTATTTTTCTTTAATAATAATAATAATTACAAAAAATTTACCCAAGTATTACATCTTTGTGGAATTCAATTATTATTATTATTACTAGATTCACATTAGTCATCAGCAAAGATCAGCTGCGGTAACTCTTACTTTCTATTAGATTTATATATATTAATTCCACACCTCTTCCCAACACTACCATTCACCTTTTACAACTCGGTCTATATTAAACCATAGTGACATCCCACAACCCCCGTCTGAGGGCTACTATTACTAAAAAAATGCTCCCTTTATTTCCTATTACATGCATTAACCTGAGCTCCAATATCTGCATAAATGCTCTACTGCTCTTAGGGACATACTACCTATTCCATACAACAGTGTACATTACTAATATACAATTGTATTCCATACAACTGTATACGTTACAAGTATTGTTCCAGTCACAATACTGTAACTGGAATAATACAGAGAGAATTCACACACACGTCTTGGCCAAACTTGTACCATTAATGTTGTTTTTAAGTTTCTCCCATCTCAGAGTTATTTATGTAATTCTATACATCATAATTAGACGGAAGCGCAAAACCCATATGTGTAATATATAGTGTATGAGGAATGGTAGGCCATCAGGTTCGATCCAAGGAAGAATAAATCCAGTTCCTAAGATCAAGTGCCCCTCACCAGCATGAACACTGTCTAGTCAATACTTGAAATATCGTGTTAGTATGAATATGTAACAGGAAATATATAAATACAGTATCCCGGAATCTAACCTGCTGCATAAGTAGGGCCCTACTGTAGCCCAGAACCTAACCTGCTGCATAAACAGGGCCGTACTGTAGCCCAGAACCTAACCTGCTGCATAAGCAGGGCCCTACAGTAGCCTAGAACCTAACCTGCTGCATAAGCAGGGCCGTACTGTAGCCCGGAACCTAACCTGCTGCATAAGCAGGGCCCTACAGTAGCCCAGAACCTAACCTGCTGCATAAGCAGGGCCGTACTGTAGCCCGGAACCTAACCTGTTGCATAAGCAGGGCCGAACTGTACCCCAGAACCTAACCTGCTGCATAAGCATGGTTGTACTGTAGCCCGGAACCTAACCTGCTGCATAAGCAGGGCCCTACAGTAGCTCAGAACCTAACCTGCTGCATAAGCAGGGCTATACTGTAGCCCAGAACCTAACCTGCTGCATAAGCTGGGCCCTACTGTAGCCCAGAACCTAACCTGCTGCATAAGCAATGCCGTACTGTACCCCAGAACCTAACCTGCTGCATAAGCAGGGCCCTACTGTAGCCCAGAACCTAACCTGCTGCATAAGCAGGGCCCTACTGTAGCCCAGAACCTAACCTGCTGTATAAGCAGGGCCCTACTGTAGCCCACAACCTAACCTGCTGCATAAGCAGGGCCCTACAGTAGCCTAGAACCTAACCTGCTGCATAAGCAGGGCCATACTGTAGCCCAGAACCTAACTTCCTTCATAAGCAGGGCAGTACTGTAGCCTGGAACCTAACCTGCTGCATAAGCAGGGCCCTACAGTATCTCGGAACTTAACCTGCTGCATAAGCAGGGCCCTACAGTAGCATGGAACCTAACCTGCTACATAAGCAGGGCCCTACTGTAGCCCGGAACCTAACCTGCTGCATAAGCAGGGCCATACAGTATCCCAGAACCTAACCTGCTGCATAAGCAGTGCCCTACAGTAGCCCGGAACCTAACCTGCTGCATAAGCAGGGCCCTACTGTAGCCCGGAACCTAACCTGCTGCATAAGCAGGGCCCTACTGTAGCCCAGAACCTAACCTGCTGCATAAGCAGGGCCGTACTGTAGCCCGGAACCTAACCTGCTGCATAAGCAGGGCCCTACAGTATCCCGGAACCTAACCTGCTGCATAAGCAGGGCCCTACAGTAGCACGGAACCTAACCTGCTGCATAAGTAGGGCCCTACAGTATCCCAGAACCTAACCTGCTGCATAAGCAGGGCCCTACAGTAGCCCGGAACCTAACCTGCTGCATAAGCAGGGCCGTACTGTACCCCGGAACCTAACCTGCTGCATAAGCAGGGCCGTACTGTAGCCCAGAACCTAACCTGCTGCATAAGCAGGGCCCTACAGTAGCACGGAACCTAACCTGCTGCATAAGTAGGGCCCTACAGTATCCCAGAACCTAACCTGCTGCATAAGCAGGGCCCTACAGTAGCCCGGAACCTAACCTGCTGCATAAGCAGGGCCGTACTGTACCCCGGAACCTAACCTGCTGCATAAGCAGGGCCGTACTGTACCCCAGAACCTAACCTGCTGCATAATAAGGGCCGTACTGTAGCCCAGAACCTAACCTGCTGCTGCATAAGCAGGGCCGTACTGTAGCCCGGAACCTAACCTGCTGCATAAGCAGGGCCCTACTGTAGCCCAGAACCTAACCTGCTGCATAAGCAGGGCCCTACAGTAGCCCAGAACCTAACCTGCTGCATAAGCAGGGCCGTACTGTAGCCCAGAACCTAACCTGCTGCATAAGCAGGGCCATACTGTAGCCCGGAACCTAACCTGCTGCATAAGCAGGGCCGTACTGTACCCGGAACCTAACCTGCTGCATAAGCAGGGCCGTACTGTACCCCAGAACCTAACCTGCTGCATAATAAGGGCCGTACTGTAGCCCAGAACCTAACCTGCTGCTGCATAAGCAGGGCCGTACTGTAGCCCGGAACCTAACCTGCTGCATAAGCAGGGCCCTACTGTAGCCCAGAACCTAACCTGCTGCATAAGCAGGGCCCTACAGTAGCCCAGAACCTAACCTGCTGCATAAGCAGGGCCGTACTGTAGCCCAGAACCTAACCTGCTGCATAAGCAGGGCCATACTGTAGCCCGGAACCTAACCTGCTGCATAAGCAGGGCCGTACTGTACCCCGGAACCTAACCTGCTGCATAAGCAGGGCCGTACTGTACCCCAGAACCTAACCTGCTGCATAATAAGGGCCGTACTGTAGCCCAGAACCTAACCTGCTGCTGCATAAGCAGGGCCGTACTGTAGCCCGGAACCTAACCTGCTGCATAAGCAGGGCCCTACTGTAGCCCAGAACCTAACCTGCTGCATAAGCAGGGCCGTACTGTAGCCCAGAACCTAACCTGCTGCATAAGCAGGGCCATACTGTAGCCCAGAACCTAACCTGCTGCATAAGCAGGGCCATACTGTAGCCCAGAACCTAACCTGCTGCATAAGCAGGGCCGTACTGTAGCCCAGAACCTAACCTGCTGCATAAGCAGGGCCCTACTGTAGCCCGGAACCTAACCTGCTGCATAAGCAGGGCCGTACTGTAGCCCAGAACCTAACCTGCTGCATAAGCAGGGCCGTACTGTAGCCCGGAACCTAACCTGCTGCATAAGCATGGTTGTACTGTATTCACTTTAGTGGTGTACTTGTTGGAATGATACTATTACTGTATAATAGTGGACTGTATACCTGCAGTATACCTGAGTGTTCTGGGGATCAATGCCCTCACAGCCAGGTCCTAGACCCTTACGGGAACAGGGCCTGATCAACCAGACTGCTACTGCCGACTGCATGTAAACCAACGTACGATCCACAGCCTGGCTGGTCAGGTACTGACTTTAGGTGCTTGTCCAACTTCCTCTTGAAGACAACTAATGGTCTATTGGTAATCCCCCTTATGTATGCTGAGAGGCAGTTGAACAGTCTTGGGCTCCTGACACTTATTGTGTTGTCTTTTAGTGTACTCATGGCACCCCTGCTTTTCACTGGGGGGTGTTGCACTGTCTGCCAAAGCTTTTGCTTTCATGGGGAATGATTTCCCTGTGCAGATTTGTGGTACATTTACACAGAATAGTAATTCAGAGGACTGAGGAGTGGTTTTGGCATTTAGAAAGAATGGAGTCTAATAGTATAAGAGGGTATATAAACCTGGGGCAGAAGGAAGGAGGGGTAGTGGGTCATCCATGGAAGGTTGGAAGAAGAGGGTAAAAGTTTTGAGTGCTAGTGGGTTGAACATCAACAGGGTTGTGTGAGTGCATTAAACTGGAGAAGAGACATTTTATTTTTATGATGATGTGCTGTTGGTGTTAGGAGGGTAAGATATATGAAGGGATTTCTGGAAACCAAATACAGTGGTACCTCGAGTTTAGTATTGTTCCCAACTCGACCAATTGTGTAAGTGTATTTTTGTAAGTGTATTTTTGGGGGTCTGAAACGGACTAATCTAATTTACATTCGTCCTTATGGGAACAAATTCGTTCGGTAACGGCACTCGACCAGCCTTCTGGAACGAATTATTGACGAAATCCGGGGTACCACTGTACAGTGGTACCCTGGATTTCGTCAATAACGAATTATTGACAAAATCATCAATAATTCGTTCCAGAAGGCTGTTCAAGTGCCGTTACTGAACGAATTTGTTCCCATAAGGACGAATGTAAATTAGATTAGTCCGTTTCAGACCCCCAAAAATACACTTACAAAAGCACTTACAAAAATACACTTATATAGCTGTTCGAGTTGGGAGCTGTACGAAATCCGGGGTACCACTGTATACAGATCTGAATCCTGGAGGTGAAAAATAGAGTTGACTGCACTCTAAAGTAAGCTGGCAAAACATTCCCAGATTAAACATACCTAAATGTTGCACAAGTGTCTAACTCATCAGATTAATGGGTACTTATCTCCCTCTGAAGTCACATTCCTTCTCATGAAGTCTTATGGTTGCTATTACACAGCTACACACTATCTTGTATTATAAAATACATTACTGAATCTTCCTGAAATATCTCTGTCTTGTAGGGCACTATTATTATTGTATATTTGTACAGTAATCTGCAATATACAATTTGAATTTGACTTATACATCATCTACTGTGGCATGCACTGAGTATGTTACATTTTATTTGAGGTTTGTCACACAACAATTTGCTTGCCCTCTCGACCAGTGAACTGGCAATTCAAAGTGTAGCAGTTCTGGAGCCCCACTGCTGCACTTATTGTCCCGTTCAATCTGCCAGTCTTGTGGAAGCTGGCTACTTCAGCCAGGGTGACATCACACCCGTCCACCTGGCTGGGTGGCAGACTTCCGCAGACACTAGTCATGTCCACTCGTGCCTTGAGTAGCTCTTGGTTGCACTATTATTACTCTGATATCTCAATATATTAATACAGTATATAATGTAAATAAGTGATGAAGGAATACATGGGTGTTTGCCTTGTCCTTGATCTGCCCTGGTGATTGCCTTGTTTTTTTCTGACTTAGTTTTACAACCAGGTGCTACAGACCTTTAAAGTACCACCTGAGTTTGTAATATACGAGGGCCTCGCATATATGTATACAGCACCTTTTCGGTGTTCCATATTTTCATTGGCTTTAAACTGAGCCAATGTTCATAATGTTCCACCCACCAGTGATAGTAACCAGCAGGTGGAACAAAGCCAATGAAAATGTAGAACACCGAAAATAAATGCTGTATATGCAGAGTCCTCCTGTACTTACATCAGAATATGTCACACGACTCCTAGATTTAGGTGGCATACAATCTCAAAAAAAATGTGCAGCTCAATAGAAACTGTAATACATACTGTACCTCAATGGCTATCAAACAAACATTGATTTGTATTGCTTTGTGTTTTATTATCAAAGTACTAATAAGCTGTTCATATATAAATTACATTTGGAAAAATAATTAAGTTCATCTATGACTAGCAGCTGTTTCTGTTGTCAGTTTATATTATTTTGTGTTGCAATTGTAAAGTCTGGCTTGAACTAGGCTCACACATGGTCCAATGAAAAACAAAACAAAAAGACACTAAAAAAGACAATTTAATTGCACATAGTATCTGGACTACAGCAGTGCAGGAAATTAATTGTGACACTTTTAAAGTCTAATGTAAAGTGGAAGTGGAAAAGAAGTCTTCCTCCATAAGCCATGCGTGTTGTAAGAGGCGACTAAAATGTCCGGAGCAAGGTGTTAGTAACCCCTTCTCTTGTATAAATTACTAAATAGTATAGAAAGAAAAACTTTTTAGGTCACGCTACCTCGGTGGGAGACGACCGGTGTGTTAAAAAAAAAGTAAAGTGCATCAGTAAATAAATATAAATACTAAACCCACATGAGTTATTCTGTGCAAGAAATGATGGAGGCTCGATCCTGTCTGCTATCTATGACAGACACTATCAAGAGGTGGAAGCACGAAAATTTAGAGAAGTATGAACCAAAGATTAACAAAAAATAAGCAGATCCAATTGAAAATGTCAATAACCAGATTGTTTCAGATATATTTGGCAGCAAATATAAAGCAAATAAATGTTAACCAAAATTGTTGCCTTATCACAAGTGACCAGATCTGTATACACCTCACCTTATAGTACAGGGTGTTTCAAAGATATGGACCCAATTTGAAATTCAACTGTCCTTGAAAATGGGTCCATGTCTTTGAAACACCCTGTTTCCACTGCCTCCACTGTAAAAAGTCATTATACGAACATCAAGAAAGGATAATTTACTGTATACCAGTGGCAATAGAGGTGTTTCTGTATCCTTGATGACTGACCCAACTGTGTGCATCATTCAGTTAACTCTCCAGTCTAGACAGATCATCTGCTTTATTATATTCACAAAAAAATACCTAACCCATATGGGTTATCCAGTCCTTTTGGTTTTACTATCCAAACTATTTCAAGTTATCACTTTAATAAAAGATTTCCTAAAGTTGACCAAACACATCTATAACCAGAATAGTAAATAAGAAAATGCTGTGCCCCTTTTCTAATTTTCTTTTAAATTATAATTCTTCTACACAAAATGAACTGACAATACCAACTAACCAATAATCTCTGATTCACCTGTCACTAAGTACAGGAGGGCCCTGCATATACAGTGCCTATGTTCGGTGTTCCATGTTGATGTTGGCTTTCAAGTGAGTCGTTGTTCCACATGCCGGTTGCTATCAACGGTAGGTGGAATGTAATGAACAATGGCTCGGTTCGAAACCGACGAAAACAGAACACCGAAAAGGTGCTGTATATGCGGGGACCTCCCAGGAGGACCCCATTCATACAGCGCTAAATATGGTGCCGGTCGTCCTTCCCTTACGCAACTGTTATATGAAAATGGCAACAACAATGGTGCAACAGTAAAAGCACCAAACATAATCAACAATGGCTCAACTGAAAGCCAACAAAAATGTGGAATGCCAAAAATGGGTGCTGTATATGTGGGGCCCTCCTGCACCACTATACATGACATTTTTGTGCAAGGATTTAGATTACACGTACATACTATTTCCTATGTTATTCAATTTAAACTTTAAACCCAATGTTTGCTATATGATACAGTAACTACAAACTAGTGAATTTGCTACTTCATACAATATAATTAAATGTCACCACATTCTACTGTATTCACAATAAGCTAAACCTGAACAAAAACATGTGTGGTAGTCATGATCATTTTCGTTATTATGAAGTTAATAAATATCTCTTGAAAAAATGAAGGCAAATAGACGTACAACAATCAATCTACTATGAGGTTTAATAAAAAGATATGCATTATTAATCACAAATATCCTTACTTTATACACTTGTAATCAAAGTATCAAAATATTGATATAGTAGATTCGAAGTAGGACAAAGCACCTTTATGTTTCCTCAGTAATAGGCCTGAGACTCCTCACCCTCCTCATTATCCTTAGAAATGGTGTTATGGTCAACTAAATTATTCTCTTCTGACTCCAAGTCAAGACTTTTTCTCTTGTCTACCTCGCTGGCCTTGTCTTCGGGAAATCCACTGTCCATTTGCTCAAAGTTTGCCTCTTCTTGCTGAGAACCTTCCTGGTGTTCCATCTCCTGCTTCTCATATCCCTCTTTCTTCTTGCGGATCTTCTCGGCAAGAAACTTAAAGCGTAACATGCAGTCTTCCTGTAAGATAATGAGAATCATTTTCCACATGAAGTCATTAATGAGCCTGCACATAATTTGCAAATACAATAAGTCCTCAATTTACAAACATGTTGAGAATCATCTGTATTGTGTATATCATTGTTAAATCATTATTGTGTATAATATCATTATTATATATTATGATATACAGTTCAGGAGGTCCCCAATGTGTTTGTAAGTCCAAGACTTACTCTACTGAATTATTATTTTTTCCCCCTTCAATAGCTGTTTCTCACCAAGGCAGAGTTACCCTCTTCTTCCCCATCCCTTTGGCCCCAAAAAAGTAAACACATGAACCATCGTTCATTCAATTGCTGTCTTGCCAGAAGTGTTCTGACATCACAAGTCACATTACCCTCCAACTGAAACATCACATCTCCCCCTCCTACAGAGTGCAGGAATTGACCTTCCTACTTCCTGGACTGACATCTGGCTAACTGATTTCCCTGAATCTCTTCATAAATGTTACCTTATTCGTATTCCAACAAAAATTCTATTGAAAACCTCTTGTCTTCATTCACTCTTATCTAATACACTCTCACAAGCCTGCTGTATGCTGAAGCCCTTAAAAGGCAACATCTTTCAAATTCAAATTTTTATTTCTTTGCATAGTTTACAATGAGAAGGCTGGAGGCAGTGGCGATGTTGTGTCTGAGGGCAACGTGTGGTGTGAATATAATGCAGAGAATTCGTAGCTTGGAAATTAGGAGAAGGTGCGGGATTACCCAAACTATTATCCAGAGGGCTGAGGAGGGGTTGTTGAGGTGGTACGGACATGAAGAGAGGATGGAACAAAATGGTATAACTTCGAGTGTATAAATCTGTAGTGGAGGGAAGGCGGGGTAAGGGTTGGCCTAGGAAAGGTTGGAGGGAGGGGGTCAAAGAGGTTTTGTGTGTGATGGGCTTGGACTTCCAGCAAGTATGTGTAAGCGTATTAGATAGAAGTGAATGGAGACAAATGATTTTTAGGACTTGACGTGCTGTTGGAGTGTTAGCAAGGTAACATTTATGAAAAGATATGTACTATAGGGAAACAGGCAGGCCGGACTTGAGTCCTGGAGATGGGAAGTACAGTGTCTGCACTCTGAAGGAGGGGTGTTAATGTTGCAGTTTTATAACTGTAGTGTAAGCACGCCTCTGGCAAGACAGTGATAGTGAATGATGATGAAAGTTTTTGTTTTTTGGGTCACCTGGCCCTGGTGGGAGACAGCCGATGCGTTACTAAAAGAAAAGTTTACAATGTGTGATTTACATGTTACAAAATATTGTTAAGCACAGACAGCCACTAGCATGCCATCTTTATCTTCCTCATTTTGTTTTTTTTAACAACAATGGCCATCTCCCATCAAGGTAGTATGACCTGAAAAAGAAGAAACACTTTCACCATCATTCATTCAACCTGTCTTGCCAGAAGCATATTGGCACCACAGCTCCAATGACCTTCCAGACTGCAACATCCCCAACTTTCCTGTACCCTGCAGATCATACAATACCTCATTCCAGAGTTTGCTAAAGAATAAAATAAAAGATAGCACAAAAAAGTCAGTTTCATTTAACAAATCTAAGACAGTTTGAGTTGAAGATCAGGCATTCTAAGTGGGCAGGCAGCTAGAGTGAAGACATCAAGGAATTCAAAAGGATGTCAGAAATGAAGCCTACAAACACTATGATAAATGGGTCAATTGAATGATGGAAAAATACTGCATAAAATTAATTTTCAACCTATGTGGTTGTTAATAATTTATTACTATATGCTTCACTATTAAATATTATTACACATCGCTGAATGACCTATGGTTAATGTATATTGTACACACAAATTTACTGATGGAAATGGGCCATTGTATAAACATGAACCCCCCAGAGAGTGAACCTCTGACAAAACATGGGGATAAGCCAAATCATGAAATGGCTGGGTTTGAACCTATGGGGAAACAAGTCCTAAAACTCACAGGTCAGTGTATTCCAACCCCATCCGTTCCATGACCACTTGATACTGGAGTGCCACAGGGAAGTGTCCTTGGTCCCCTGCTCTTCCTCTTATACATCAATGATCTACCCAATGTATCATAACACCTGAAACCAATTCTCTTTGCTGACAACACGACTTATGTCATCTCCCACCCAAATCTTGCCACACTCAACACCATTGTTAACAAGGAGCTACTAAAAATTTCTACTTCGATGACAGCCAATAAACTTACACTTAACACTGATAAAACCTTCTATATCATGTTTGGTAACAGAGCAGGTGTGGCACAACTGAACATTAAGATCGACAACACACTTATTGCTAAACATAATGAGGGCAAATTCCTGGGCCTACACCTCAACAGCAACCTAAAATTCAGCACCCATATCCAACACATAACAAAAAAAGTAAAAGAAGTAAATGCTAGGGTGTTGGAGAGAGGGGTGGGATTAAATTATGGAGAATTAAATGCAAAATGGGAGTTGACACAGTTACTTTTTGCTGATGATACTGTGCTTATCGGAGATTCTAAAAAAAAGTTGCAAAGGTTAGTGGATGAGTTTGGGAGGGTGTGTAAAGGTAGAAAGTTGAAAGTGAACATAGATAAGAGTAAGGTGATGAGGGTATCAAACGATTTAAATAAAGAAAAATTGGATTTCACATTGGAGAGAGGGATTATGGAAGAAGTAAATGTTTTCAGATATTTGGGAGTTGACATGTCAGCGGATGGGTTTATGAAGGATGAGGTTAACCATAGAATTGATGAAGGAAAAAAGGTGAGTGGTGCGTTGAGATATCTGTGGAGACAAAAAATGTTATCCATGGAGGCAAAGAAGGGAATGTACGAAAGTATAATGGTACCAACACTCTTATATGGGTGTGAAGCATGGGTTGCAAATGCGGCAGCGAGGAGGCAGCTAGAGGCAGTGGAGATGTCCTGTCTAAGGGCAATGTGTGGTGTAAATATTATGTAGAAAATTTGGAATGTGGAAATTAGGAGAAGGTGTGGAGTTACTAAAAGTATTTGTCAGAGGGCTGAAGAGGGGTTGTTGAGGTGGTTTGGTCATTTAGAGAGAATGGATCACAGTAGAATGACTTGGAGAGCGTATAAATCTGTAGGGGAAGGAAGGCAGGGTAGGGGTCGTCCTAGAAAAGGTTGGAGGGAGGGGGTAAAGGAGGTTTAGTGGGCGAGGGGCTTGGACTTCCAGCAAGCATGTGTGAGCATGTTAGATAGGAGTGAATGGAGACGAATGGTTTTTGGGACCTGATGAGCTGTTGGAGTGTGAGCAGGGTAACATTTTGTGAAGGGATTCAGGGAAACCAGTTAATTGATTTAGTTGGACTTGAGTCCTGGAAATGGGAAGTACAATGCCTGCACTTTAAAGGAGGGGTCTGGGATAGTGACAGCTGGGAGGGACTATTCTCAGCTGTCGTATCTGAGCGCCTCTGCAAAGACAGTGATTATGTATGAGTGTGGTGAAAGTGTTGAATGATGATGAAAGTATTTTCTTTTGGGGGATTCTCTTTCTTTTTGGGTCACCCTGCCTTGGTGGGAGATGGCTGACTTGTTGAAAAAAAAAAAAGTATCCAAAACTGTTGGGATCCTCTCCAAGATACACTACTACGTGCCACAACCAGCCCTTCTCACACTATACTATTTACTCATCTATCCCTACCTCACCTATGCTATTTGTGCTTGGGGATCAACAGCAGCAAAACACCTAAAGTCAATAATAACCCAACAAAAAGCTGCAGTAAGAATTATCACACAATCCAATACTATGCAGCACCCCCCCCCCACTCTTCAAAGATCTAAACTTACTCACGGTACAGAACATCCACATTTACTACTGTTCAACCTACATTTACAAAACCATAAATTCCAATATTAACCCTGAACTAAAACACTTCCTTGATAGTTGTGACAGGACCCACAGGCACAACACCAGGCACAAAAACTTCTATGACATTCCCCATGTCCGGCTAAACCTATACAAAAATTTAATGTACATTAAAGGGCCTAAAATCTGGAACTCCCTGCCTGAAAACTCTAGAACTGCAGACACAATAAACACTTTCAATACCACCGTTAAAAAACATCTTATCTCCCTGACGCACCCCAGCTAACTACAAGAATACCACCTCTTCTCTTCCTTGTATCATGCACACATAAAAACAAACAAACTAGACTTACTCTCGATATCTGTGATTCCCCCACAATTTACACTTATTCTCTTCCTTGTATCATGCACACACAAAAAACAAACTAGACTTACTCTCGGTATCTGTGATTTCCCCAATATACACTTACACTCACCCAAGTGACTGAAAACTTAAAATTTTGAATAAAGCTAATGCCTTACAAATCTTAAACTAGTCATAAGTTTGCCTGAGATACCCCAATATAGGAGCTTTATTAGAAACTGTGTTTCATGCAAAGACAAAACCATTCTCATTGCTAAATTTATAAACTGTAATGCAGTCACCTAGCTCTAATATCAATATGCTCCTTAACCTGTATCAATTTAGATTTAGATTTATTATTAGCCTGCCCGAAATACCTAGCCATGCTAGGCATGATAGTGGCCCTCTTTGTAATTAGTATTCTATAATATGTAAATCACACATTGTAACCAATATCCCATATGTAAACCCCACATTGTAATCTTTACAGAGAAATAAACATTGTATTGTATTGAATGATTTGTCTGCAATTGTGTTATTAGGATTTCACGAGTCATTATGGTCGCTGTGATAGACCCACAAGTTATGGAGGTTATCAGGTTTGAACTGTGGAATGGAAGGATAACTCCAATGGTCAAATCAACAGCCTTTACCATCAGTCAACTTCCCTGGAATATTAGATCAATTAGAGCAGGAGTTCCCAGACTGTAGTACATTTGGGATTTGTAAGTGATATGCTGGGTAAAAGAGGCTTTGAGGTTTAGAGGCTTGAGCATCCAGCAGGCTTGTGTGAGTGTCTTATATAGGAGTGAAGAGAGACAAGTGGTTTTTAATGGACGTGCTGTTGGAGTGTGGGCAGGCTAACTTTTATGAAGGGATCAGGGAAACCTGTTAGCCAGACTTGAGTCCTGGAGGTGGAAAGGGCAGTGCCTGCACTCTGGAGGAGGGGTGTGGAAGTTGTAATCAGAGGAAAATTGATAAGTGATGTCAGCACACTCCTGGAAAGATGGCAACTGAATGAATGCTTGCTGAGTTTTTCTTCTTTGGTTCACCCAGCCTTGGTGGGAGATAGCTACTGAGTTAAGAAACAAATGTATATACTGTATACTTGGAGTATACCTGGAGGGTGTTTCAGGGATCAACACCCCTGCAGCCCAGTCTATTACCAGACCTATATATCTTTCTTCTTTCTTTTTCAACAAATCGTCCGTTTCCCACCAAGGCAGGGTGGCCCAGAGAGACAAACAAAAGTTTTTTTAACTTTAGTAATGTATACAGGAGAAGGGGTTACTAGCCCCTTGCTCCCGGCATTTTAATCGACTCTTACGACACGCATAGCTTACGGAGGAAGAATTCTGTTCCACTTCCCCATGGAGATAAGAGGAAATAAGAACAAGTACTAGTAAGAAAATAGAAGAAAACCCAGAGGGGTGTGTATATATATGCTTGTACATGAATGTGTAGTGTGACCTAAGTGTAAGTAGAAGTAACAAGACATACCTGAAATCTTGCATGTTTATGAGACAGAAAAAAAACACCAGCAATCCTACCATCATGTAAAACAATTACAGGCTTTCGTTTTACACTCACTTGGCAGGACTGTAGTACCTCCCTGGGTGGTTGCTGTCTACCAACCTACTACCTAGGAGACCTATATATTCTTACAAGTGAGTGTAAACCAAAAGCCTGTAATTGTTTTACATGATGGTAGGATTGCTGGTGTCTTCTTTCTGTCTCATAATCATGCAAGATTTCAGGTATGTCTTGTTACTTCTACTTACACTTAGGTCACACTACACATTCATGTACAAGCATATATATATATACACACCCCTCTGGGTTTTCTTCTATTTTCTTACTAGTTCTTGTTCTTATTTCCTCTTATCTCCATGGGGAAGTGGAACAGAATTCTTCCTCCGTAGGCCATGCGTGTCGTAAGAGTCGACTAAAATGCCTGGAGCAAGGGGCTAGTAACCCCTTCTCCTGTATACAGTGGTACCTCGAGTTACGATGGTCCCCAAAATCGCCCTTTTATGTAAGTTTATTTTTTTAAATGCTTTTGTAAGTATATTTTTGTGGGTGTAAAAGGACTAGTCTATTTTACATTATTCCTTATGGGGATAAATTCGTTTGGTAATGGCACTTGAACAGCATTCTCAAACGAAAAAATATCGTAACTCGAGGTACCACTGTATATTACTAAAGTTAAAAAAAGAAACTTTTGTTTTTCTCTTTGGGCCACCCCACCTTGGTGGGAAACGGCCGACTTGTTGAAAGAAGAAAGATTTCTAGAACAGGACTAAAAAATTTAATCAATGATGTACTTTAAGTATTGCATGAAAAACCCTAGTCTGCCCTGGTAGAGAGTAAGACAACTAAACAAGTTTACACATGGGAGTGAGTATAGTGGTATACAGTTTTTTTTTTTTTCAACAAGTCGGCCGTCTCGCACTGAGGCAGGGTGACCCAAAAAGAAAGAAAATCCCCAAAAAGAAAATACTTTCATCATCATTCAACACTTTCACCACACTCATACATAATCACTGTCTTTGCAGAGGCGCTCAGATACGACAGCTGAGAATAGTCCCTCCCAGCTGTCACTATCCCAGACCCCTCCTTTAAAGTGCAGGCATTGTACTTCCCATTTCCAGGACTCAAGTCCAACTAAATCAATTAACTAGTTTCCCTGAATCCCTTCACAAAATGTTACCCTGCTCACACTCCAACAGATCGTCAGGTCCCAAAAACCATTCGTCTCCATTCACTCCTATCTAACACGCTCACACATGCTTGCTGGAAGTCCAAGCCCCTCGCCGACAAAACCTCCTTTACCCCCTCCCTCCAACCTTTTCTAGGACGACCCCTACCCTGCCTTCCTTCCCCTACAGATTTATACGCTCTCCAAGTCATTCTACTTTGATCCATTCTCTCTAAAGGATCAAACCACCTCAACCGCCTACAAAAATATCAAATGATACATGCAGGGAAAAAGTCTGAGTACCCCTCAACCTGTACACTGAGTTCTGTAAATGTTACGTTTGTCATCACAACAATAAATTTAATCGTCTAAAACAAGTTTTCTCCATGGGGAAGTGGAAAAAGAATCCTTCCTCCATAAGCCACATGTGTCATAGGAGGCAGCTAAAATGCCGGCAGCAAGGTGATAGTAACCCCTTCTTCTGCATAAATTACTACACACCTGTAAAAAGAAGGAAAACTTCATAATAGCAATTTTTTCTTTTTTGGGTCACCCTGCCTCAGTGGGAGACAGCCCATGTATTAAAAGAAATAAAAAACTAGCCTTTTCACATGTCACATCACCCCACTTTCTACTAAGTTTAACAAAATTACTGATTACAGAAACATGTGATTTTGATAAGTGTTAATAATGACCCATATGCATTTACAGTACTGAAAAACTAGGATCATGGTGTCTTGTCTTAGGTACAAAGAAAAAATGAAAACTGATAGCTAAATATTGGATGCCAAACTGAGAGAGCACTCTTGCGTTACCTTGGTCTTATCAGGTACAGCCCGAGCAATCTTGTCCCATCGCTGGTCTGTGCCTTTTGGATTCAGTTTGAGGGCTTTCTCCAAGGCTTTCTGCTGTATAGGATTCCACATCTCATCACTCCCAGCGCTCAGGTCTAATTTCTCTGCCTTGGTTTTGACCTTTACCTGTAAAAAAATCCAGATAAACGTTATTACACATAGAAACACATATTACGCATGTGAACATGATAAAATTTAATTTAATAATTTTCAAATTGAAAATCAAAATCTCTCTTTTTCTTTCAACAAACCGACTGTATTCTACTGAAGTAGGGTGGCCCAAAAAAAAAAAAGAAATTTTCTCTTATTAACTTTAGTAATATATGGAGGAAAAGGGGTTACTAGCCCCTTGCTCCTGGCATGTTAGTCCCCTCTTACGACACGCATGGCTTATGAAGGAAGAATTCTGTTGCACTTATAATACAGTGGTACCCATAGTTTCAGACATAATTCGTTCCAGAAGGCTGTTTGAGTGCTGTTAATGAACGAATCTGTTCCCATAAGGAATAATGTAAATTAGATTAGTCCGTTGCAGACCCCCAAAAATACACTTACAAAAGCACTTACAATAATACACTTACATAATTGTTTGAGTTGGGAGCTGTACGAAACTCAGGGTACCACTGTACCATAGATGACCAGAAATAATGCAAAACACATTTTATCCACTTAACTAGGCCTATTAATTAAGTTTTTAAATAAAAAACACAAATGTAATATTTTAGTGTATATTCACCTTAACTTCTGGCGCAAGTTCTTCAGTTTCAACTTCAATAGGCCGCTGCATTAAGCGAGCTTTCACTTTACTGGACATTTTAGTAACTTCGTATACAGTTCTACCCATCATGTCCGCAATACGCTCCCAGCGATCAACAGTGCCACCGGGAAACCTGTTAACGACATGTGATGAATCAATGCATTTCCTGTTAGATAGAAATGCCAAGTGCAACTAATGCGACATTTGGACGGTCTGGAGTTTTGAGACTCTCTGATCACGGGTTCTAACGCGACCCGTGGTATGGTTTGTTTGCAATCGTGTCATTACGATTTTGTGAGTCAAAGCGACATTTTATTATGGCAACATTTTGCTCTCCAGGAACTTTGTTGGTAATTCTACCAACATAAATACAATGCATTTCTTAATAGCTGCCAATGCAGACAACTGTTATTTTTATATTCATAGGGAAATGGTAAACTTATAAGAGACACACAGCTCCAGGGCAATGGAGGGGAGGGAGGGGGGTAGAGTCACTGTGCTTGATCCAAGGAAGGGAAGGGTAGCCCTAATTACTTAGTCATTCATCAGCCTCAAGGTACATTCTTTTAAGGACTACAGTCAAATAAACACTGGCATTGAACACACCACCATAATGACAGCACTGGACAATACTACTACTGCAAGTGAACACACTACCATAATTTCAGCACTGGACAGTGCTACTACTGCCAGTGAACACACCACCATGATGACACCATGGTCCAGTAACTGGCTCCTTGAATTTAACCCTGCCAAATGCAAAGTCATGAAGATTGGGGAAGGGCAAAGAAGACCACAGACAGAGTATAGTCTAGGTGGCCAAAGACTGCACACCTCACTCAAGGAAAAAGATCTTGGGGTGAGAATAATACCGAGCACATCTCCTGAGGCACACATCAATCAGATAACTGCTGCAGCATACGGGTGCCTATCAAACCTAAGAACAGCATTCCGACATCTTAATAAGGAATCATTCAGGACCCTGTACACTGTGTACATTAGGCCCATATTGGAGTATGCAGCACCAGTTTGGAACCCACACCTGGTCAAGCACGTCAAGAAATTAGAGAAAGTGCAAAGGTTTGCAACAAGGTTAGTTCCAGAGCTAAGGGAAATGTCCTATGAAGAAAGGTTAAGGGAAATCGGCCTGACGACACTGGAGGACAGGAGGGTTAGGGGAGACATGATAACGACATACAAAATACTGTGTGGAATAGATAAGGTGGACAGAGACAGGATGTTCTAGAGAGGGGACACAGAAACAAGGGGTCACAATTGGAAGCTGAAGACTCAGACAAGTCAAAGGTATGTTAGGAAGTATTTCTTCAGTCATAGAGTTGTCAGGAAGTGGAATAGTCTAGCAAGTGATGTAGTGGAGGCAGGAACCATACATAGCTTTAAGACGAGGTATGATAAAGCTCATGGAGCAGGGAGAGAGAGGACCTAGTAGCAGTCAGTGAAGAGGCAGGGCCAGGAGCTAAGTCTCAACCCCTGCAACCACAATTAGGTGAGTACAGCACCAGGCAGTGCTACTACTGCCAGTGAACACACCACCATGATGCAGCACCAGTTTGGAACCCACACCTAGCCAAGCACGTAAAGAAACTAGAGAAAGTGCAAAGGTTTGCAACAAGACTAGTCCCGGAGCTAAAGGGCATGTCCTACGAGGAGAGGTTAAGGGAAATCGACCTGACGACACAGGAGGACAGGAGAGATAGGGGGGACATGATAACGACATATAAAATACTGAGAGGAATTGACAAGGTGGACAGAGACAGAATGTTCCAGAGATGGGACACAGCAACAAGGGGTCACAGTTGGAAGTTGAAGACTCAGATGAATCACAGGGATGTTAGGAAGTATTTCTTCAGTCAGAGAGTGGTCAGGAAGTGGAATAGCTTGGGAAGTGATGTAGTGGAGGCAGGATCCATTCATAGCTTCAAGAAGTGGTATGATAAAGCTCATGGCGCAGGGAGAGTGACCCAGTAGTGGCCAGTGAAGAGGCAGGGCCAGGAGCTATGACTCGACCCCTGCAACCACAACTAGGTGAGTACTAGGCGAGTACAGCTCTGGGCAGTGCTACTACTGCCAGTGAACACACTACAATGATGACAGCACTGGGCAGTGCTACTACTGCCAGTGAACACACCACCATGATAACATCTCTGGGCATATCAGTATCCCATGTATTGGGTAACATTATTATTATAATCAAAAAGAATCACTAAACCCACCAGGGTCATATAGCACTGCAGGGCAGGGGGTAATGTTGGATCATAGGTAGCAAGGGTGGAGAGGATAACAGAGGTAGAGTTAGAAAGGGCTGTGAGGAGTGCAAAAGGAGGTATTATCAAAGTTTGTATAATAAAACATTGCTGTCTGAAAATCAAAAAGAGAGTCTGCATCAAAGGTGGGTCCATCAGCAAGGTAGGAAGATAAAGTAAGGACGTTAGAGCGGTAATGACGTCAGAGGTAAATTCTGTGGGCTCGTTGAAAGACAGGACAGTCCAATAGAATACTGAAAACTGAAATTGGAATCTGACAATTCTTAAAGAGTGGAACAGAGCACCGCTCCATGAGATACCCGTGAGTAAGAAGGGTGTGTCCACTGTGAAGACAGGAGAGTGTTGTTTCCCAAGCTTGGCATCGATGACAAGAAGGCCAGAAACCTAAACTTAGCTTAATAGAATGTAATTTGTTATTAGTCATATCGGACCAACGTTGTTGCCAATGGTTACAAAGGACTTACTTGACAACGTTCTCGCCTCACACTTGAGTGTCAGTGGTTTGATCCCCGACACAGGTGGAAATGCAGGGCAAGTTTCCTTACGCCTGTTGTCCCTGTCCACCTAGCTACAAGTAGGTACCTGGGTGTTAGTCACCTTACACCTGCTGTCACTGTTCACCCAGCAGTAAGTAGGAACCTGAGTGTTAGTTGACTGGTGTGGGTGGCATCCTGGGGAACAAGACTGAAGGACCACAATGGAAATACGACAGACAGTCCTCGATGACGCACTGACTTTCTTTGGTTATCCTGGGTGGCTAACCATCTGGGTTAAAAATCTGAACAAATCTTATCTCAGCATTAATAAAGACTCACTAGGTATTTACATTAATGAAAAATACTAAATAGGGCAAATTATTCAACAGAACTTAATGCACAGAAAAGCTGCTTTTGTATATTGTATTTGTCAGCAAATCTGGTCATTTTTTTTATCAAGAATTTAAAAATTTAATTACTGTAGCAATAAAAGTGAGACTCATATTGTGGACAATATTCCCATGCCCATTCATACTTTAAATAAGAAAAAATTGACGTGTGAAGCATTGGTGATGAATGTTGCAACAAGAAGGCTGGAGGCAGTGGAGATGTTTCTGAGGGCAACATGTAGTATGAATATAATGCAGAGAATCTGTAGTTTTGAGATCAGAAGGAGGTTCGGGTTACTAAAAGTATTATCCAGATGGCTGAAGAGGGGTTGTTGAGGTGGTTGTGGACATATAGACGCTGGAATAAAATGGAATGACTTGGAGAACATATAAATCTGTAGTGGAAGGAAGGACGGGTAGGGGTTGTCCTAGGAAAGGTTGGATGGAAGGGGTAAAGGAGGTTTTGTGTGAGAAAAGATTAGACTTACAGCAAGAGTGCGTAAGCATGTTAGGTAGGAGCGAGTGGTGGCCAATGGTTTTTATGACTTTACGTGCTGTTGGAATGTGAGCAAAGTAACATTTATGAAAGGATTCAGGAAAACTGGTTGGCCAGACTTGAGTCCTAGAGGTGGGAAGTACAGTGACTGCACTCTGAAAGAGGGGTGGAGATATGTTGCAGTTTTTGAACTGTAGTGTCGGCACGCCTCTGGCAAGGCAGCGATGGAGTGAGTGATGATGAAAAGTGTTTCTTCTTTTTCTAATCACCCTACCCTGGTGGGAAATGACCAAAGTGTTAATAAAAAAATAAATAATTTTAGCTACTGTTGTTTGCACATGCTCAGTGTTGGTCTCAGACCGAGGCACAGGGGCGTTGACCCCAGAAACCCTCTCCAGGTAAACTCCAGGTTATAAAATATTTTTTACTCTACTATACAAAATGTTGAATTTGCCCTAACTACCCCACAATTGTATACTATCAAAGTAAATTGCAATCAAGAGCAAGCACAAAAATGCCAATATACTTTGCCATGAGACGAGCGAGTTCACAGAAGTCCTCATCTGTCCATGGACCCCCAGTGATCACAGGTATTGAAGTAGCAACAGGCTTAATGCGCCTCGCACCCTGTAAGTAGAACTGATGCTATAGCAAACATATGAACATTTATGCAATACAATCACGAACAGGTGCTCTTAACCCTTTGGGGGTCGACAGGCCTTCTCGGAAACACGTTCTCACGGTCGAAAATTTTTTGGAAAAAAAAATATTTTTTTCTTTTGAAATGATAGAGAATCTTTTTCTGATCATAACGACACCACAAGTATGAAATTTGAATGAAAACTTATGGAATTATGCTCTCGTGAAGTTATCGGTCTCGAAGATGTTTACACATCGGCGATTTCGCCCACTTTGAGCCCTATTTTTGGCCAATTCCAATGTTCCAGTTCACTAAAATCATAGCTATTTCGCTAGAACTCCATTTCTTCTATCGATTGAGTACACAAAACTGCCTATTTACCAATTTCAACTACCCAAAATAGTGGTCAGAAAATGGCAATTTGGCCAATTTCACACAAATTTCCAACGATGCCAATTTCAAAATAGGGTCCAGAATAAACAAGGCAGAAATTCCTGGCACTAAAATAACTTCTTCTTTGTTCATTAGTCACGTCTCCAGGCCCCTCTTACATTACTTTTGCTTTCCATTTTGAATTTTTATTCTCACAAAAAATACAAGATTTACTGTTATGTATACAAATGCATCATTGTAAAAATGGTATAAATAATATCAGCACACTTGTGCAAGAATATTAGACTCGCCAGTTGATGTGTATTGGACGCATGGTGTGATTTGTTTACTCTTGAACATCAGCAAAAATCGAACATTTTCGCTAATTTGAGCTCAATTTCAAGGTACTTGTCATTGTCAAACCAATCAAAATCATCTCTATTTCTGTAATATATCTTCCATTCTATCAAATGAGACCAAGAAAACGAGAATACATCAATAAATACCGTACGAAAATAGACTGCAAAGTCGCTGTTTTAAACGAAAAAAACGGTCGGAGTTTTTTTTTCTCATTATGCAGTGTGTGGTGCAGGATTTTTTTTATACTGTGCACACTGACCACACAGACCCATTCTTTCATATGTAGGCCTACCAACCATTTCCCGCTTAATTTGAGGCCACTAGAATTTACGCGTACTAGTACGGCACCGACCCCTGCTTGTAAAACGTACTAGTACGGCACCGACCCCCAAAGGCTTAACAATGCAGAACACACCACATGGGGATGGAAATCTTTAGCTTTAGATCCTTCACACTCTTAGTGTGTCATCAGGAGCTATGCAATGTTGCAAGACAGCAACAGATAGGAGAGAAAATTCTGAGGCAAGGCAGAAGGTATCAATGGTGACCCATGCCACTGTGTCATGGCTGCCACTGATACCTTCTGCCTTGCCTCAGAGAATTTTTCCTCCTATCTGTTGCTGTCTTGAAACATTGCAAAGCTCCTGACAACACATGAGAGTGCAAAAGATCTAGAGCTAAAGATTTCCATCCTCATGTGGCTTGTTCTGCAATGCATATCTATGCATTAACACAGCAAGGGAAAAACTAGTAGTAGTATTATAATTTGAGGGAAGTACTAAACCCATAGGGGGTCATACAGTGTAGCACAGGGAATGGAAGGCAATCAGGTTCAATCCATGAAAGAGAACAGGTCACTTCCTTGGATCAAAAGCCACTCTGTAATATCAAGGCGCCTCCCTCGAGGGGTGCAAGGGAACATAAGCAGGTACACACACACACATACATTTAAAAGTACAAAAGTAAAAAAAAAAGAAATCATGTTATTAATAAACAAATAACTAAAAAAAAAAACAGAGAGAGATTCAAGAATAACTGACATCCACACAACAGGTTAAAATTAATAATACAGTGGACCCCCGGATTTCGTCAATAATTCTTTCCAGAAGGCTGTTCGAGTGCCGTTACCGAACGAATTTGTTCCCATAAGGATGAATGTAAATATGATTAGTTCGTTTCAGACCCCCAACAAAAGCACTTACAAAAATACACTTACATAATTGTTCAAGTTGGGAGCTGTACAAAATCCAGGGGTCCACTGTATTAATAATATTAATGTTATAGTCTTTGACACATTAAACCTTTATGGTACAGTGCATTAGATCTAAAAATGTACAACTAGGCCATGGCTTAGAATGCAAAGTCCTACCAAGGAGATCACTTTCCTACAGGTGTTTGGGTAAGAGAAGTACAGGTAAACACTTGATTTAACGAATTTCAGACATACAGGATGAAATCTGCTGGGTCACTCGATTCAGAAACAACGAACAAAGTTCACTGCTTACAGAACTGTCTGTCATTATTACAATCACAGCAAAACATCATTTCTACCCACCACAACTGCCACAACCTGCTACACATTCCTTCCTAATTAAAAAAATACAAGTGCTCGTCGCCTAACGATGGGGTTGCATTCTGATGAATCCATCCTAAGTCGAACATGAGTTTTCTTCTTTCAACAAACTGGTTGTATCCCACTGAGGCAGGGTGGCCCAAAAAAGAAAAACGAAAGACTCTCTTCTTAAATTAAGTAATGTATACAGTAGAAGGGGTTACTAGCCCCTTCCTTCCAGCATGTTAGGCACCTCTTATGACACACATGACTTACTGAGAAAGAATTTTCTTCCACTTCCCCATCAAGACTGCATATGAATATATGCTAAGTAAATAAATAATGCTAAAGTGGGTAAAAATGTTGTGGATGGAGTAGTAGGTAAATTTGGGGTGCCAGGGGTAAATGTAAATGGGGAACCATTAATTGAGCTATGTGTAGAAAGAGGTTTGGTAATAAGTAATACATATTTTATGAAAAAGATGATAAATAAATATACAAGGTATGATATAGCACGTAAGGAAAGTAGTTTGTTGGATTATGTATTGGTGGATAAAAGGTTGATGAGTAGGCTTCAGGATGTACATGTTTATAGAGGGGCAACGGATATATCAGATCATTATTTGGTTGTAGCTACAGTTAGAGTAAAAGGTAGATGGGACAAAAAGAAAATGGCAACAGCAAGTAAGAGAGAGGTAAAAGTGTATAAACTAAGGGAGGAGGAAGTTAGGGTGAGATATAAGCAACTATTGGCAGAAAGGTGGGCTAGTGCAAGTAGGAGTAGTGGGGAGGTTGAAGAGAGTTGGGATAGTTTTAAAAATGCAGTATTAGAATGTGGGGCAGAAGTTTGTGGCTATAGGAGGGTGGGTGCAGGAGGAAAGAGGAGTGAGTGGTGGAATGAAGAAGTAAAGGGTGTGATAAAAGAGAAAAAGGTAGCTTATGAGAGGATTTTACAAAACAGAAGTGTTAATAGAAGAGCAGAGTATATGGAGAGTAAAAGAAAGGTGAAGAGAGTGGTGAAAGAGTGCAAAAGAAGAGCGGATGAAAGAATGGGAGAGGCTCTGTCAAGAAATTTTGCTGAAAACAAGAAAAAATTTTGGAGTGAGATAAACAAGGTAAGAAAGCCTAGGGAACGAATGGATTTGTCAGTTAAAAACAGAGTAGGGGAGTTAGTAGATGGGGAGCTGGAGGTATTGGGTAGATGGCGGGAATATTTTGAGGAACTTTTAAATGTCGATGAAAAGAGGGAGGCGGTAATTTCATGTACTGGCCAGGGAGGTACAACATCGTTTAGGAGTGAAGAAGAGCAGGATGTGAGTGTGGGGGAGGTGCGTGAGGCATTACGTAGAATGAAAGGGGTAAAGCAGCTGGAATTGACGGAATCATGACAGAAATGTTAAAAGCAGGGGGATATAGTGCTGGAGTGGTTGGTATTTTTGTTTAATAAATGTATGAAAGAGGGAAGGTACCTAGGGATTGGCAGAGAGCATGTATAGTTCCGTTATATAAAGGGAAGGGGATAAAAGAGAGTGTAAAAATTATAGGGGAATAAGTTTACTGAGTATACCAGATAAAGTGTATGGCAGGGTTATTATTGAAAGAATTAGAGGTAAGACAGAGAGTAGGATTGCAGATGAGCAAGGAGGCTTTAGAGTGGGTAGGGGATGTGTAGATCAAGTGTTTACAGTGAAGCATATATGTGAACAGTATTTAGATAAAGGTAGAGAAGTTTTTATTGCATTTATGGATTTAGAAAAGGCATATGATAGAGTGGATAGGGGAGCAATGTGGCAAATGTTGCAAGTGTATGGAATAGGTAGTAAGTTACTGAAGGCTGTAAAGAGTTTTTATGAGGATAGTGAGGCTCAGGTTAGGGTGTGTAGGAGAGAGGGAGATTACTTCCGGTAAAAGTAGGTCTTAGACAGGGATGTGTAATGTCACCATGGTTGTTTAATATATTTATAGATGGGGTTGTAAAGAAGTAAATGCTAGGGTGTTGGGGAGAGGGTGGGATTAAATTATGGAGAATTAAATGCAAAATGGGAGTTGACACAGTTACTTTTTGCTGATGATACTGTGCTTATGGGAGATTCTAAAGAAAAGTTGCAAAGGTTAGTGGACGAGTTTGGGAGAGTGTGTAAAGGTAGAAAGTTAAAAGTGAACATAGATAAGAGTAAGGTGATGAGGGTATCAAACGATTTAAATAAAGAAAAATTGGATATCACTTTGGAGAGAGGGATTATGGAAGAAGTAAATGTTTTCAGATATTTGGGAGTTGACGTGTCAGCGGATGGGTTTATGAAGGATGAGGTTAACCATAGAATTGATGAAGGAAAAAGGTGAGTGGTGCATTGAGGTATCTGTGGAGACAAAAACGTTAGCCATGGAGGCAAAGAAGGGAATGTACGAAAGTATAGTGGTACCAACACTCTTATATGGGTGTGAAGCATGGGTTGCAAATGCTGCAGCGAGGAGGAGGCTGGAGGCAGTGGAGATGTCCTGTCTAAGGGCAATGTGTGGTGTAAATATTATGCAGAAAATTCGGAATGTGGAAATTAGGAGAAGGTGTGGAGTTACTAAAAGTATTTGTCAGAGGGCTGAAGAGAGGTTGTTGAGGTGGTTTGGTCATTTAGAGAGAATGGATCAAAGTAGAATGACTTGGAGAGCGTATAAATCTGTAGGGGAAGGAAGGCGGGGTAGGGGTCGTCCTAGAAAAGGTTGGAGGGAAGGGGTAAAGGAGGTTTTGTGGGCGAGGGCTTGGACTTCCAGCAAGCATGTGTGAGCGTGTTAGATAGGAGTGAATGGAGACGAATGGTTTTGGGACATGACGATCTGTTGGAGTGTGAGCAGGGTAACATTTTGTGAAGGGATTCAGGGAAACCAGTTAATTGATTTAGTTGGACTTGAGTCCTGGAAATGGGAAGTACAATGCCTGCACTTTAAAGGAGGGGTCTGAGATAGTGACAGCTGGGAGGGACTTTTCTCAGCTGTCGTATCTGAGCTCCTCTGCAAAGACAGTGATTATGTATGAGTGTAGTGAAAGTGTTGAATGATGATGAAAGTATTTTCTTTTTGGGGATTTTCTTTCTTTTTGGGTCACCCTGCCTCGGTGGGAGACGGCCGACTTGTTGAAAAAAAAAAAAAAAATAAATAAATAAATAACTACTGTCACTGAATAAACAAATAAACAAACAATTACTGTAACTAAATAACCAGTATTGAAAAATAAATAAATGAATACAAGTTATGGACTTGCCGCCTTCATGCAATATAATTATCTTAAGTTTCACCTCCAGAGTAATTGCATCTGAACCATTATAAAGTCAAAATATCAAAAGATGAACCATCGTAAATTGAGTTGCACCTGTATACAGTAATCATGGATTACTGTACATGTTACTTACTTGTCCCTCGGACTCGGGTCCATCCACAGCCACCAATATACATTCGCCATTAGAAAGGTCTGGAAGCACATTGACTCTTTTCCGTTCTTTCCGACTCGCTTTCTTCTCTTTCCGTTTCTCTTCCTGTATGAAGCATCATCATTAGTTGAAATTAATCTTAAACCTCGAATAGGAAATAAACCAATTTAGGGAGTGTACACACAAATAACGCATACATAGGAGGAAGAAATTTATGACAACATTTTGGTCTGACTTAAACTAGTCATGCAATAACTAGTCACACACTGTGCGACTAGTTAATGGGCAACGTGGGTACGAAATATCGTCATAAGTTTCTCTGCATAGTATGGGGTATCGTGCATGCACACCTAAAGGTCACCCATCTCTGTACAAACATTATATAATGCTGAAATAAAGAATCTTTATCTTCTATGTGAGGGTTATCTGTGTATTGTTCCAGTCATGGTATTGTGACTTTTTGCTCTTAATTCAGGGAGTTCTGTACATGCTCTGGTTTTTCAGTAACAGAGTAAATAAAAGTTGACAAAGATAGATGACGGATCAAAATGGAATGCTGCCGACAATAGTGAAGAAATAACACTTTGAATAACAAAAAGGCACAATACTGTGACTGCAACAATACACAAATAACTCGCACACAGGTGAGAGAAAAGCTTAAGGCAATGTTTCAGTCCAACTTTGTGAATTTGTAAATGGTCTAAATTGGACCGAAATGTCATAAGCTTTTCTCTCCCCTAAGTGCAAGTTAATTAAGTTTTCTTTGTTCTACAGAGTGCACCTCTGCAACTCAACTAGATGACACAGCATTCAAAGTGGTAAAAGATGAACCTACTTTATAATACAAGGGGAAGAAATACTTCATATTTGTTACATGACTTATTGGAGGGAATAATGCAACCTATGTAGCCCCTCTGAAAAGGTGATAGAATAACAATAACAATTTTATTTTAGCATGATACATGTTTGTACAATGGAGTGTAACAATTTGGTGAACTTGCCAAAAAGCCCCTTTATATGCAGAGCATTTTAAGCAAACTTAAGACTAACTTAAGATTAATAAGGCAATAACATTGCTTTTAATTGTACATATGGTCACTAGCTGAGTTACAATGAATACAAGAAAATTGAATATTCAACTAGTTCATGCTATATGACTTTAATAAGTTCAGTAGAGAAGAATTACAGTTTTGATATACTACTAGTAGTACAGTGGACCCTCGGTTTTCATACAGCTCCAAACTCGAACAATTATGTAAGTGTATTTTTGTAAGTGTATTTTTGGGGGTCTGAAACGACTAATCTAATTTACATTCGTCCTTATGGGAACAAATTTGTTCGGTAACAGCACTTGAACAGCATTCTGGAAAGAATTATCAACGAAAACCGAGGGTCCACTGTATATAAAAAAATATAGTACAGTGGACCCCCGGTGTTCATCCTGCTCCAAACTCGCCCTTTTATGTAAGTGTATTTTTTTAAATGCTTTTGTAAGTGTATTTTTGGGGGTCTAAAAGGACTAGTCTACTTTACATTATTCCTTATGGGAATAAATTTGTTTGGTAATGGCACTTGAACAGCATTCTGGAACAAAAAAAATCACGAAAACCGGGGTTCCACTGTATTACAATTTAGCACAAATTAAAACAATGAAGTTGAAACAATTATAAATTTGAAGTAATGATTAAATAGTTGAGCAGTCATAAATTATTTAGAAGTTTTTTGAGTAACTGGTGGGTGTTAAGTATAGTGTTTGTCTGGTTAATTTTGGGTGATGAGGTGATTTCTAAGTCAGGCCTTAAATTGATTCGCAGGCAGGAGCCCTTTAGTGTGTTCTGCACATAAGTGCATAGCATTTTTGCATAGGGAGAGATGGACACAAGGGATATCGAAGAGTGATCTGTGCCTTGTGTTATGCCTGAGAGGAGGGTTAATATTTGAGTATAATGTGTGTGTGTGTAGTAGGCACAATAATAAGTGTAGATGTATTGTATATTAAGCAAGTTAAGACTCTTAAAAGTGGTGGAGTGTGCTGTCTAGTGCAGGAGTTGGTAATCAACCGCACTACAGATTTTTGTTGGGTTATTAAAGGTTCAAGGTGATTTACTGTGGTTGAAACCCATGCACAAATACCATAGGTGAGGTAAGGGTAGATGAGAGATTGGTACAGAGCAAGAAGAGCCATTTGGGGCACATAGTACCATATCTTTGAAAGGATGCCTACTGTTTTGGAGACTTTCTTGGATATTTGCTGTATGTAGGTCTAGAATTTGAGACTGCAGTCAAGGCAACACTTTTACTCAAGTGAATTCAAATAAAGCCAAAAATTAATGTGGTATCGTACATCTATTAAGGCAGGAGACAATTTATACTATCACATTCACTGGGAAGTACTAGGCCTACAGGGATCATACATTGCATGGAAATAGGAGGTAACAGTTGTATCCAAGAGGAAATTAGCTCAAATTTCTTAAATCAAGAGCCCTTACAAAAAGCATTAATGCACATTCTTTGATGTTATTTGATAGGCAAAAGATGTACTGTAGATTATTCACATGTGATGGACACATAACTAATTGTGGTATAAGTAAAGAATATATTCATGGGGAAGTGCTAAACCCATAAGGGTCATACAGCACCTGAGGAATAGACGATAATTAGATTGGCTTTGAGAAAGGGAAGGGTAGTTCCAATTCCTTGGACCAAGAGCCCTTTACTAGCATTAAGGTGCATCCTTCCCCCATGAAGGGTATGAAGAGATCTATAATCACGGGCTTCAAAGAAAATTCAAAAAACAATTTTGGCACTATTTTGTGAAAGTTTTAAATATTGATGGCACTTACTACTTCGAATTTCAACTGTAAAAATTAGATAAAAGAAGAAGATATCAACAGGTCTCCTTCAGAGTGCAGGCACTGAAGGCCTGGATGTGGGAAGTACAGTGCCTGCACTCTGAAATAGGGGTGTTGATGTGTCGCAGTTTATTAACTGTAGTGTAGGCACTCCTCTGGCAAGATAATGATGGAGTGAATGATGATAAAAGTGTTTCTTCTTTTTTGGTCACCCTGCCTTGGTGGGAAATGGCCAATGTGCTAATAAAAAAAAATAAAAAAGTAAATTGATTAAAATATACCTCTTCTTGTTTTCTCTTCTCCTCTTCCTCTTTCTCTTTCTTCTCCTGTATTTTCCTCTCGCGCTGCTCCTTCATCATAGCTAAGGCCTCTCGAACAATTGTAGGGCTGCTAGTCACCAGGAACACAATAAGCTTGAGAAGCTGTACTGGTAAAATATTCCACCATCTGAGGAAACAATCACAGCTAACATCTACACAACAATTTTTCTACAGACTCACATATAACATTCAACCAACACTTCTTCAACTACTAGTCACCATGAAAAAATGGTGACAAGATGTGGAAAAAGACATTTATGTACAGTTCAGGACATTTATTAAAGGAAATGTTTTGCCATGCATGGCTTCTTCAGTTCTAATACAGATATAACTGAATACACTGTATATACAGTGGACCCTCGGTTTTCGTACAGCTCCCAACTCAAACAATTATGTAAGTGTATTTTTGTAAGTGCTTTTGTAAGTGTATTTTTGAGGGTCTGAAATGACTAATCTAATTTACATTCGTCCTTATGGGAACAAATTCATTCAGTAACGGCACTCGAACAGCATTCTGGAAAGAATTATCGACGAAAACCGAGGGTCCATTGTACTTCAGGTATACTCATTCTTAGTTACCACTGTATTAGGACTGAAGAAGCCTCTCATAGCAAAACATTTCCCCTAACAAATGTCCTGGACTATACATAAGTGACTTGTCCCACACTAGTCACCATGTATGCTCCTAAAGGCTTAACTTTTAACATGGACAAATGAACACAATGACTGCAATAATGATATTTTTTTCATTTTTCAACATGGAATCTTTCAGATTTTTCACGAAACATTTTTGCCATCTTCAAATGTTAGATGCTAAGATTACATTCTGGTTACAGAATTGCACTGGTTTACTAGCTATTGTAGTAAGCATTCCAGGCTACTACCACTACTGTATCTAAGTTACTTGCTGTATCTTCACCATCTACATGAGAGATCCTATACTATCAAACCATACCAGTGGTTAACGCAACGGTCTGGAGTTTTAAGACTCTCTGATCACGGGTTCTAACTCCACCCGTGGTATGGTTTGTTTGCAATCGTGTCATTACGATTTTGTGAGTCAAGTAATCCTATACTATATTATGTCTGAAATCGTATAACTAGTTTGAAACTACTCACGAAATCCCAATTAACTTAAGATCACTAATCCATGCTTAAAATTGTACTACTGTAAATTGTAATATTTTTTTGCTACATCTCTACTATAAATTTTATTAATTATAAAAAAAATTCTGTCTCTGCATAATAATACATAATTAAAATTTACCACTCCATAACCTATGTCTAGTTTTAAGTAGTGTGTAAGAATTAGTATTAGTCTGCCCGAAATGCACCGCATTCTAGTGGCTGTCTTTGTTCTTAACAATATTTTATTGCATGTAAACTACACTTTGTATACTACACAAAGAAATAAAAAAAATATTTTTATTCTTTATTTTTTTATCTCCATTCAATCACTCCACAAAAATGAAGATCACTGAATCAGTTTGAAATAATCAGTCAAACTTTTGAAATTGTACCATTTGTTCATTATCAACCTTTCTTACTGTTATAATTGTAGTTAACTGCATGACAAATCCTAAAATTGTACCATTTGTTCATTATCAATCTTTCTTACTGTACATATAATTGTAGTTAAGTGCATGACAAATCCTACTTAAGTCTATGTCTAAATCTTCAGTTGTCTTTAAGCATTAGAATTAGTTTGACCAAAATGAATTGCATACTAGTGGCTTTCTTTTTGTGTCTACCAATGTTATATTACATGTACACTACATTATTTGTGTACCAGAAATGGGCTTCTATAGCACAATTATTGTAACACAAGAAATATACATGAGGTGACTAAAATGCTGGGAGCAAGAAGCTTGTGAAAAATATGGGTATTTTCCCAGAATTTATACTGGATAAACTTTCCAATGTGAATATTCTTAATGTGTTGCTGTTGGGTTATCATTTAACTGAGTAAAGGAGAGAACCAAAAGCCCATCATGCATGCGTGGAGAGACGGCTTGGGTCAGCGCATGGGTACGCTGTGCGTGGGTCATTGTCAGTCACGTGGGGGCGAGCGGGGTGTTGTGACCCAATGGGAGAGTACTGACTATAATGGAGTCAGGAATTGGCGTTTATGACGGCCAAGCGTGATTAATGGTCTCACTTCACAATGGGAAGTGTTGTAAATGTTCTCCATGAATAATGTTGGACATTAAGTCCAGGAAACCACTATAATAGGTTGTTAATTAGTGAACGACGCCGCCATTACGAGTATTCGGTGGGAGAAATACATGGCAGTTTGATCATTGTTCATCGGGCACAAATATTAATGGATCAACTTATAATGAGGGTAAATTAGTGGGACATTAAGTCGCCGTGTGATCTGTGAAGAAATTCGGGATAATAAACTGAACTTAAGGGAATAGGCGAGATGATACAAGTCGCCATTTCCCAACTAATCGTATGACAAATTCTAAGTCCTGTCTCGAGAACAGCGAGAGTTGTTAAAGCTTAATCGGGACACCCAATCCACCATCATCATCTTGCTGGGAGACTTGTGTCCACCAGCAAGACAACGAGGTCCGTCGGAGGAAGACTGATGAGAGGACTGTCTAGTCCCCACAGTAAGTACAGTGGTACCTCGAGTTACGATGGTCCCCAAAATCGCCCTTTTATGTAAGTTTATTTTTTTAAATGCTTTTGTAAGTATATTTTTGGGGGTGTAAAAGGACTAGTCTATTTTACATTATTCCTTATGGGGATAAATTCGTTTGGTAATGGCACTTGAACAGCATTCTCGAACGAAAAAATATCGTAACTCGAGGTACCACTGTACTTTTATTGTTGTAACTGTTATAGCTGGCCAGTTAGATATGTTGCAATAATGAATCCTTGCTGTGGCTATGTCAACGATCTCCAACGACCATCAATAGTACTGGGTGAGTGATGGTCTTGTGTGTTAATGTGTGTACCCTCTTCCCTCTCTACTCAGTCCAATACCTTTATACAGTCCACAAAATCATAGTAATGCCGTACTTATTGGTGTTATCCATTTCAATTTATATAACTGGTCTAGAGTGGATGTGGTCTAGAGTGAAATATCAAAGGAAGTTGTTCGTTGAGACCAGGGACAACTTAAGTTTTCTCACACACCTCGCGGGAGTGACTGCGGTAAATATTAGGCGGTCACCTCCCATGGAGATTATTTGTTTGTAAGCGGCAGTGAAGTCCATACAGGTAGTCTCATAATTCCCCACAGAGCTAGTAACCCCCTTCTCCTGTATAAATTACTATATGCAGGTCACCCTGCCTTGGTCACATCCTCATTACATACATGTACTGAATATGTGACCCAGGTATCTATGAGGAGAAAGACCATACCTATGCTGGAAAAGGCGACCAAGTATTTTGTAATGCAGGTAACTTACCTTGGCTTGGGGATCTGACCCAGTTCCTCTTCCATCAGTTGTATGTTCTCTAGATCTTCTGCTTTCTTCTTCTTGCCATCTTTGATTTTGTATTTCTTCATCAAACTTTCTTCCTTTAAAATTAAACTGAATCAGAAGTGACACTTATCCTGGATATAATGCTCTCACCTGACTACCATAAAACTCAAGAGTAACTCTAAGTAAGCTTATAAACCGTTGAATAAACACCCACACAATCTCACACACACAAACCACACACACATACATGATGATCTATGTAACTGTATTTGTGTATACCTGAATAAACTTACATACACACACAACACATACAACCCTACACACACAACATATACAACCCTACACACACAACATATACAACCCTACACACAACACATACAACCCCACACACACACACAACATATACAACCCCACACACACAAAAAAACATACAAAAACACACACAACACCCACACAAACAAAACATACAACCCCACACACACACACAAACATACAACCCCACACACACACACAACACATACAACCCCACACACACACACAAAACATACAACCCCACACACACAAACAAAACATACAACCCCACACACACACACAAAACATACAACCCCACACACACACACAACACATACAACCCCACACACACACACAACATATACAACCCCACACACACAAACAAAACATACAACCCCACACACACACACAAAACATACAACCCCACACACACACACAACACATACAACCCCACACACACACACAACACATACAACCCCACACACACACAACACATACAACCCCCACACACACACACAAACAACCCCGCCCACACGGCCCTGCACACACAACACATACAACCCCACACACACAACACACCAGGAGCTATGACTCGACCCCTGCAACCACAACTAGGTGAGTACACACACAACCCAAGACACAACACCCACCCACACAATTTATTCATCAGCATCTCCACATCAAACCATAAATACAACCATTTTTTTATAAGCATAATGCGAGGAAATACCTTTTCACAAACAGTACATAATCATCTCTCATAATTATTACAATAATAAAAGGTGAAATTTTTTTATAAATTTTTTAAAAGAAAAATTAAGAAAATAATGCATATAAAAACAGAAAAATATTTTTTTTTTGTAACCAATTTTATATAATAAAAACTCACCATGCAGTGTTTTTTATCTATGTATGACCCCCAGGCCATCAAATACTGAGTGACTGATATTACCACAGTCAGTATTATTGAAATCTCCACCATAGACATCTTGCGAGCCTTTCGATAGTAGTAGATGGCCGAGCGCCAATCAGGCAAGCCATCAATCAGCAACTGGTCATAATGTGCGCGCTGCTCTTCGTCCCGCAGTATTTCATAGACAGATACAAGCTGAACGAAAATTTGATGTCAAACCTTTTGCCTTGTTTGAGATGTGGCCAAATAATAATACTAGTAGAATAATATTTTATTTCAGCATGATACACTGTCTGTACAAGGACGGTGTCACATTTAGATGTACATGCAGAAAGCCTTCCCTTTTTTATTCAGAGAATTTTGGGCAAACTTAAACCTAGCTTAAAACTAAAAGGGCAATACAGTGGACCCCCGGTGTTCGTGATTTTTTCGTTCCAGAATGCTGTTCAAGTGCCATTACCAAACGAATTTATTCCTATAAGGAATAATTTAAATTAGACTAGTCCTTTTAGATCCCAAAAATATACTTACAAAAGCACTTACAAAAATACACTTACATAATTGTTCGAGTTTGGAGCATCACGAACACCGGGGGTCCACTGTACTTAATTGTTTGCTTATATATATGGTCTTTAAGAGGTCATAAATAAAAAGTTGGGAATTACAAGAAGGAAAACAAGCATATTAAAACATTATTTAACCAATTTATCATATATAATTTTCTTCTTTCAACGCACCGGCCATATCCCACCGAGGTAGGGTGGCCCAAAGAGAAAAACAAAAGTTTCTCTTTTTAAATTTAGTAATGTACAGTATACATTAGAAGGGGTTACTAGCCCCTTGCTTCGGCATTTTAGTCGCCTCTGACGACACGCACGGCTTACGGAGGAAGAATTCTGTTCCACTTTCCCATGGAGATAAGCGAAAATAAACAAGAACAAGAGCTAGTAAGAAAATAGAAGAAAACCCAGAGGGGTGTGTATATATATTCTTGTACAGTGGACCCTCGGTTTTCGTTCAGCTCCAAACTCGAACAATTATGTAAATGTATTTTTGTAAGAGCTTTTGTAAGTGTATTTTTGGGGTTCTGAAACGACTAATCTAATTAACATTTGTCCTAATGAGAACAAATTCGTTCCGTAATGGCACTCAAACAGCATTCTGGAATGAATTTTCAACGAAAACCAAGAGTCCACTGAACATGCATGTGTAGTGTGACCTAAGTGTAAGTGTATTAGTAGCAAGATGTACCTTAATCTTACATGTTTATAAGACAGAAAAAAGACACCAGCAATCCTACCATCATGTAAAACAATCACAGACTTCCATTTTACACTCACTTGGCAGAACGGTAGTACCTTCCTCGGTGGTTGCTGTCTACCAACCTACTACCACAGAACAGTAGTATCTACCTGCGCAGGTTCTGTCTACCAACCTACTACCACAGGATGGTAGTACCTCCCTAGGTGGTTGCTGTCTATCAACCTACTACCACAGGATGGTAGTACCTCCCTGGGTGGTTGCTGTCAACCAACCTACTATCACAGGATGGTAGTACCTCCCTGGGTGGTTGCTGTCTACCAATCTACTACCACAGGATAATAGTACCTCCCTGGGCAGTTGCTGTCTACCAACCTACTACCACAAGATGGTAGTACCTCCCTGGATGGTTGCCGTCTACCAACATAATACCACACGACGATAGTACCTCCCTGAGTGGTTGCTGTCTACCAACCTACTACCACAGGATGGTAGTACCTCCCTTGGTGAATGACGTTTACCAACTTACTACCACAGGACAGTAGTACCACCCTAAGTGGTTGCTGTCTACCAACCATCTACCATAAGATGGTAGTACCTCCCTGGGTGGTTGCTGTCTACCAACCTACTACCACAGGATGGTAGTACCTCCCTGAGTGGTAGCTGACTACCAACCTACTACCACAGGACAGTAGTACCTCCCTGGGTGGTTGCCGTCTACCAACTTACTACCACAGGATGGTAGTACCTCCCTGGGCAATTGATATCTACCAATCTACTACCACAGGATGGTGGTACCTCCCTGGGCAGTTGATGTCTACCAACCTACTACCACAGGATGGTAATACCTCCCTGGGTGGTTGCTGTCTACCAACCTACTACAACAGGATGGTAGTACCTTACTGGGTGGTTTCCGTCTACCAACCTACTACCACAGGATGGTAGTACCTCCCTGGGTGATTGCTGTCTACCAACCTCCTACCACAGGACGGTAGTACTTCCCTGGGAGGTTACTGTCTACCAACCTACTACCACAGGATGGTAGTACCTCACTGGGTGGTTGCTGTTTACCAACCTACTACCACAGGACGGTAGTACCTCCCTGGGCAGTTGCTGTCTACCAACCTACTACCACAGGATGGTAGTACCTCCCTGGGCGGTTGCTGCTTACCAACCTACTACTTCCATCATATTTAATTATTGTAAGGAAAAACGGAATCAGGACTGATTTAAATGTGAATTTCTGGAGTTGGTAAAGCACACAATCTATTGCCTTCTATTATGCAAAATTTTTTATTGCTGCATCAACCTATATAGTGCAGATATTTAGAACAATGGGAAGAATGAAACATGGGTGATATCAACCATGTCTGAACTAATTATAAAAATCATTAGAAACTTCAGACATTACTAGGAGAGTTTCAGTTTCTATTTCATAATAGCTAAGCAGGAAGTTCTCTACTAAAGTGTGCAAATATAAAAATAAATTATAATTTTACTTGATATTTTAACCCAATTTGTCTTAATGCTATTTGGCAATGATTTGAAGGCTGGTAATCTTTGATTTTTGGCTTATTTTTCCATGGAAACGTTCCTGATGATGCCCTCTGTTACGGCCCCCTACCTAACAATGGCTGTTAGGTAGTTTACCTGCCGGCCTGTGACGTCATCAAACGTGATGTTTGACTGACGAGCCGGCTGGACCGACAGTGTCTACCAGACTCTCATGGAGTGTCAACCAGTCTCTCCCATGGAGAGTGTCAACCAGACTCTCCTATGGAGAGTGCTAGCCAGACTCTCCACATGCACTTTGGAGAGTGTACCTGCACTTTGGAGAGTGTACCTGCACTTTGGAGAGTGTACCTGCACTTTGGAGAGTGTACCTGCACTTTGGAGAGTGTACCTGCACTTTGGAGAGTGTACCTGCACTTTGGAGAGTGTACCTGCACTTGGAGAGTGTACCAGACTCTTCCCTGCACTTGGAGAGTGTACCTAGACTCTCCCCTGCACTTGGAGAATGTACCTAGACTCTCCCCTGCACTTGGAGAATGTACCTAGACTCTCCCTGCACTTGGAGAATGTACCTAGACTCTCCCCTGCACTTGGAGAATGTACCTAGACTCTCCCTGCACTTGGAGAATGTACCTAGACTCTCCCTGCACTTGGAGAATGTACCTAGACTCTCCCTGCACTTGGAGAATGTACCTAGACTCTCCCTGCACTTGGAGAATGTACCTAGACTCTCCCCTGCACTTGGAGAATGTACCTAGACTCTCCCCTGCACTTGGAGAATGTACCTAGACTCTCCCCTGCACTTGGAGAATGTACCTAGACTCTCCCCTGCACTTGGAGAATGTACCTAGACTCTCCCCTGCACTTGGAGAATGTGTCGGATGACGCGGTGACAAGGTTTTTTAGAGACGGAGTCTTGACACAGGGGGCGTGCCATGTGGCACAGAGAAGGTGTCGTGGGACACAAGTGAAGGAGTGTTGTGTAACACAGAGACAAGGGTGTCTTGAGGACACAGTAGAGAATGAGTGTCATGACTAGAGGTATGGTGGTGTCCTGTGTGACACGATGATGGCAGCGACGTCTGACACTGCACTGAATTTTTATGATTGTTTTACTTGTGATGTTTTACTACGTTTTAAATTGTTATAAATGTGTATATTAAAGCTTTATGTTTTTACACAGATTATATGTTATACAGATTTATGATTTTATATTAATAATAATAATATATAATATATATATATATATATATATATATATATATATATATATATATATATATATATATATATATATATATATATATATATATATATATATATATATATATTATATATATATATATTATATATATTATATATATTATATATATTATATATATTATATATATTATATATATTATATATATTATATATATTATTAATATAAAATCATAAATCTGTATAACATATAATCTGTGTAAAAACTATCTGAAATATGAGATTTTATTGTTATCCCAAACAGTCAGTTTATTACAAATGAGTTATTTTTGTAATACCCTCATACTGTATAACAATTTATAAGTCAACATAATTGGTAAGATACGACGTAAACAATTTAGAAAAATGACAAGTTGAAGAATTAGACACTTGTGCAACATTTTGGAATCTTTATTATGGGAATGTTTTGCCAATGGCTTCTTTAGTTCATTACAGGGAAGAATGGTGGAAGATGAGGAGTTTGAGGTAATCAGTCCCTCAACCTCAATAAGGATTCCGAAAGTGTCTCATTCTTCATCAGGGCTCTGGTGGCCTGGTGGCTAAAGCTCTCGCTTCACACGGCGAGGGTCCGGGTTCAATTCCCAGCCAGAGTAGAAACATTGGGCGTGTTTCTTTACACTGGTGGTCTATATTCACCCATCAGTAAAATAGGTACCTGGGTGTTAGTGGACTGGTGTGGGTCGCATCCTGGGGCAAAATTTGCAGGAAATGCTCAGCTTAACAAGCAGCTTTCTATATAGTAGTATATAGTCAGCTATGGTCTGTATACCTTTTACATGTACTTGTAGAAATAAAGATATTATTATTATTATATTATTATTATAGTATGGTTCATTTATACTGGAGTCTTACCTGCCTAAATTTCTCCTCCGCATCAGGAGAATCATTTTTGTCAGGATGAGTGAGAAGTGAGAGTCTCCGATAAGCTTTCTTGATCTCCGATAATGGAGCATCCTGTTGGAAATTATATACACAATTACTGCACTGCAATAAGTAAGTTTATTCAGGTATACGCAAATACAGTTACATACATAGATTATCATACATAGCAGCATATGTGTAGAGAACCTGGGATAACCCAAAAAAGTCAGACAAAGTGATTTGTTTTCATAAGTGGAGATAAACACATGCATAAGATAATAAACCAATTTTATAATACAGCCTCTCCTCACTTAGTGACTTACTCGTTTACCGATGCCTCGGACTTACGACGGGCTCTATGACCAGTATTCATACCTAAATAATGTATATTAGAGCTGATTTCCTATATTCTGTTTATTTCAATATACATACAGTACACTACTGTATAAACATTTTAAAATACAGTGGATCCCTGGAAATTGAACGCCTCCCAACTCAACCTATTATGTAAGTTTATTATTGTAAGTGCTTTTGTAAGTGTATTTTTGGGGGTCTGAAATGGACTAATCTAATTTACATTATTCCTTATGGGAATAAATTCGTTCAGTAACAGCACTTGAACAGCATTCTGGAACGAAGAATGTTCGATTTCCGGGGTCCACTGTATACCAGAAATGTTATAAATGGTGCAAAGGTGACATTAAAACAATATCAAAGATGGTTAACACAAACCCACTACCATTATAGTATGCTCCTCACTTAGCGACGAATTCGTTTAACGACGTGGTCTCAGGAATGGAACTCCATCGTTAAGTGAGGAGAGACTGTATTCAGTCTATATACCGCATTTTCCAGCAAATAACATGATGTTTCCAAGTAAATGTAACATAACGTTAGTAAACAACTGCTAAAGCATAACACAAAGCCTACCCCTGACTCTGACCTTGAGCATAAAAGGTGAAGGCTGTATTTTGTGGCATATAAGCTCGCCTTATATGCCATAAAATACAGTAATGGGTTACATGAAAGGAATACCTTATTTAAAGGCATTTCCAAAGTACTTTACAATATTTACTACAGGTACAATATCGATTTTCTGGACACTGATGGTCTGGAACCATACAAATTTATGAGTAGGAACTTGAAATTCCCGTGGCAGTGTATTTACCACCAAGCTGTACATCACTTATCCAACCCCAAGACCAAGGAATACTGCGCTCTCTAAAGGTGGAAAAATCAGTATATTCTGGAAAGGCTTTGGAATCAAAGGTCTGGAAAATCGATGTTGTATCTGAATATCAAATTTTTTACATAAGCTACTATCGACTAACATAAGCTACTACATAAGCTACTATCGACTAACATAAGCTACTATAGACTAACCTTTAATTCCTGTTTACCTAAAAACTTATGATGGGTTTAATAATAATATTTAGTAAAGCAGGTTTCATTAGGTTATTATATACACAAGTAAACCTCCGAATTCACGAGAGTTAAGTTCGTAAATTTTAACTCGCAACTGGTGCAAAATTTCACATCTGGTTGATATGTTAGTGGTGTTTTGGGGTTATCTTCCGCACCGCCCCATGTCAGACCAGGTCTTCCAAGTTGGAAAGGAGAAATAATATTACAGGATTAAGAATTATTAAACAGCATGTGGGAAAGTAAAGGAATAGGCGGGCCCCACTTTACAGCGCTTCACTTTAGAGTGTTTCACTAATACAGCAGTTTTCAATTTATTTATACTTTCTACAATAAATATTCATTGTTCACTATAAGCTAAAGATGAAAAAATGTTATTAGGTGAGAGAAAGAAAGTGAGATTGAGAGAGGGTAAAAGAGAGAGAGGATGTGAGAGAGAATGAGTGTGAGGTTCAATTTCCTGGATCAAGAGCCCCTCACTACCATCGAGGTACCAACAAATAATAATAATAATCTCACCTGACTCACTCCCAGCAACTCGTAAAAATTTTGGTTGACCTCTTCTATGGTGTCGAAAAACTGCATCTCCTGGGCACTCCATCCCTGTGTTGGAGTCACCACCATCATCCCCACCACCACACAACACCACCACCTCACCAACATTATCCTCCACTTCCTCTCCACTTCACATGGACTCGAAAAAAAAAATTTAACCTCAATCTGGACCGACCAAATCCAGCTGACTCGACCCCCGGCAGCAAGTGCTGACGCTCACACCTTCACTACATCCTCCTGCTACGTCTTACTGATGTAGGATGTCAGGAAATGTAATAAGTGAGGGATGTGAGGAGGTGGAGGAGGATAAATAGTGTAAATAATATGAGAAACGTGATGACCAGGATGGTGGTGCTCAGCTGCTGAGGTAAACAATGGCCGTCGTACATTATGTATTAAAAAAACGTAACTTTGCATCTTGTCATACCTTGTTAAGATATAATATCTTTATTTACTACAAGTACATATACAAGGTATACAGACCATAACTGACTTCAATGACATACTACTATATAGAAAGCTGCTTATGCTGAGCATTTCCCGCAAATTAGGTCAGTTTTGTCCCAGGATGCGACCCACAACAGTCCACTAACACCCAGGTACCTATTTTACTGATGGGTGAACATAGACAACAGGAGTAAAGAAACACGTCCAATGTTTCTACCCTCGCTGGGAATCGCACTCAGATCATCGCCGTGTGAAACGAGAGCTTTAGCCATCAGGCCAAAAGGATAACCCAAATGAGTCAGACAAAGTGACATTTCCATTTGGGTTCTTGACTTACTTCCATTGTGGTCCTTGACTTACTTCCATTGTGGTCCTTGACTTACTTCCATTGGGGTTCTTGACTTACTTCCATTGGGGTTCTTGACTTACTTCCATTGTGGTCCTTGACTTACTTCCATTGTGGTCCTTGACTTACTTCCATTGTGGTCCTTGACTTACTTATATTGTGGTCCTTGACTTACTTCCATTGTGGTCCTTGACTTACTTCCATTGTGGTCCTCGACTTACTTCCATTGTGGTCCTTGACTTACTTCCATTGTGGTCCTTGACTTACTTCCATTGTGGTCTGACTTACTCCATTGGTTGACTTACTTCCATTGGGGTTCTTGACTTACTTCCATTGGGGTTCTTGACTTACTTCCATTGTGGTCCTTGACTTACTTCCATTGTGGTCCTTGACTTACTTCCATTGTGGTTCTTGACTTACTTCCATTGGGGTTCTTGACTTACTTCCATTGGGGTTCTTGACTTACTTCCATTGGGGTTCTTGACTTACTTCCATTGTGGTCCTTGACTTACTTCCATTGTGGTCCTTGACTTCATCTTCCATTGTGGTCCTTGACTTACTTCCATTGGTGGTCCTTGACTTACTTCCATTGTGGTCCTTGACTTACTTCCATTGTGGTTCTTGACTTACTTCCATTGGGGTTCTTGACTTACTTCCATTGTGGTCCTTGACTTACTTCCATTGGGGTTCTTGACTTACTTCCATTGTGGTCCTTGACTTACTTCCATTGTGGTCCTTGACTTACTTCCATTGGGGTTCTTGACTTACTTCCATTGGGGTTCTTGACTTACTTCCATTGGGGTTCTTGACTTACTTCCATTGGGGTTCTTGACATACTTCCATTGAGGTTCTTGACTTACTTCCATTGGGGTTCTTGACTTACTTTCATTGTGGTTCTTGACTTACTTCCATTGTGGTCCTTGACTTACTTCCATTGTGGTCCTTGACTTACTTCCATTGGGGTTCTTGACTTACTTCCATTGTGGTCCTTGACTTACTTCCATTGTGGTTCTTGACTTACTTCCATTGGGGTTCTTGACTTACTTCCATTGGGGTTCTTGACTTACTTCCATTGGGGTTCTTGACTTACTTCCATTGAGGTTCTTGACTTACTTCCATTGGGGTTCTTGACTTACTTCCATTGTGGTCCTTGACTTACTTCCATTGTGGTCCTTGACTTACTTCCATTGGGGTTCTTGACTTACTTCCATTGGGCTTTGACTTACTTCCATTGTGGTTCTTGACTTACTTCCATTGTAGTCCTTGACTTACTTCCTTTGTGGTTCTTGACTTACTTCCATTGGGGTTCTTGACTTACTTCCATTGTGGTTCTTGACTTACTTCCATTGGGGTTCTTGACTTACTTCCATTGTGGTCCTTGACTTACTTCCATTGGGGTTCTTGACTTACTTCCATTGTGGTCCTTGACTTACTTCCATTGTGGTCCTTGACTTACTTCCATTGTGGTCCTTGACTTACTTCCATTGGGGTTCTTGACTTACTTCCATTGGGGTCTTTGACTTACTTCCATTGTGGTCCTTGACTTACTTCCATTGGGGTTCTTGACTTACTTCCATTGGGGTTTCTTGACTTACTTCCATTGGGGTTCTTGACTTACTTCCATTGGGGTTCTTGACTTACATCCATTGTGGTTCTTGACTTACATCCATTCGGGTTCTTGACTTACTTCTCATTGGGGTTTCTTGACTTACTTCCATTGGGGTTCTTGACTTACATCCATTGTGGTCCTTGACTTACTTCCATTGTGGTCCTTGACTTACTTCCATTGGGGTTCTTGACTTACTTCCATTGGGGTTTCTTGACTTACTTCCATTGTGGTCCTTGACTTACTTCCATTGGGGTTCTTGACTTACTTCCATTGGGGTTTCTTGACTTACTTCCATTGGGGTTCTTGACTTACTTCCATTGGGGTTCTTGACTTACTTCCATTGTGGTTCTTGACTTACATCCATTCGGGTTCTTGACTTACTTCCATTGTGGTCCTTGACTTACTTCCATTGTGGTCCTTGACTTACTTCCATTGTGGTCCTTGACTTACTTCCATTGTGGTCCTTGACTTACTTCCATTGTGGTTCTTGACTTACATCCATTCGGGTTCTTGACTTACTTCCATTGTGGTCCTTGACTTACTTCCATTGTGGTTCTTGACTTACTTCCATTGTGGTCCTTGACTTACTTCCATTGTGGTCCTTGACTTACTTCCATTGTGGTCCTTGACTTACTTCCATTGTGGTCCTTGACTTACTTCCATTGTGGTCCTTGACTTACTTCCATTGTGGTCCTTGACTTACTTCCATTGGGGTTCTTGACTTACTTCCATTGTGGTCCTTGACTTACTTCCATTGGGGTTCTTGACTTACTTCCATTGGGGTTCTTGACTTACTTTTATTGTGGTTCTTGACTTCCATTGTGGTCCTTGACTTATTTCCATTGGGGTTCTTGACTTACTTCCATTGGGGTCCTTGACTTCCATTGGGGTTCTTGACTTATTACCAATAGGGTCATACCTTATGACTATATTATATTGCTCAATACATGACGATGTGCAATAATAATATTTTAATATCGATTAAAATATTATTGAGTATATTATTTCAGAAAAGTACAAATGGTACATAATTATACCAGCTACAAGGAAGCAATATTGATTTCTTAATTGTGAAAATTAGTCATTTATTTTTTATTTTTACCTAAAATTTTACTAAAATAAGCGAACGGTTTGTTAATTAAGCTGTATTTCTGACCACAATGGAAATAAGTCACCTTGTCTGACTTTTTGGGGGGTTATACTGCTGGGTAATTTACACATATGTTACTATGTATGATAATTATGTGTACCTGTGCCTAAATAACTTACTAACTTACCTGTGCCTAAATAACTTAATAACTTAAACACGTCACGTCAAATTCTGCCATAAAGGTGACTGATGTACGATAAAGGTGATACTGGTTCTCATTACTTTCACTTCTCCATCACTAATAAAAGCCTAGAGCATTTCACCCCTCCATGGAAGATGTGTTCATTTAATATCACATACCTGCAAGTCCCTCCCAAGAAGCTCATTGCTAGTAATCCCTTCCTTAAATCACTTGTTAAAGCAACTGCTCAAGAAGAAATTTATCGCCTAGCTGGTAGTAATAAGTTATCTCAAGTTATATACACTGATGGATCTAAACAGGAGTCTTCTGGCAGGGCTGCATCTGCTCTGGTTGCCACCTCCCTAGTTAAGAACAATAATAATTTTTTTGAACTAGGCATAAGAATTAACAACTGGGCGTCTACACTGCAAACTGAATTGTTTGCAATCCTTATGGCACTAAAGCTAACTTATGACACTGAGCTTGACTCTATCATTATTACTGATTCTATGTCATCATTGAAGGCTCTTGACTCCTATAATGACTCTAACAGCATGCTCATTGGAGAAGCCAGGTATAGATACTCAAAAATCCGGGACAAAGGAATTAAAGTACATTTGCTATGGATTCCGTCACACATTGGATTACTCCTTCATGATAAAGTTGATATGTTAGCCAAGAAGAGCACCCATAAGGAGAATGTAGAATATAACTTTGGTATATCTGTGTCTAGCATTAGGAATAATATTAGGAGAGAAATAAATAATGAAAATGATAGCTATAGGAATGCAGTTAGAAGCCTGAGTAGATCTATAACCCACTATGATAACATGAATGTAGATAAGTATGTTTATGGAGCAACTTGCAATGTGAACAGACTGACTGATGTTGTAGTGGCCAGGCTTAGGCTTGGCTACAGGTACTTCTGACAGTTTGGGAGACAGATGATGATCAAACTAAATGCAAATTATGTGATCAGGCATATGGTCACTGTCGTGAACACTATGTGCTTAATTGTGCACTTATTGAGGAATATAGAGATAGACAATATAATAACCTATGTGACATGTCAAGATATCTTATTCATGAAATAAGATACCTGCTTGTAACAGATAATTGAAATGTAGATATGAACCCAAATGTACAATTGTTAACCCCTTTGGGGCCTAGTGCCTAGGCCTTTTGTGTATCCATATGCTCTTGCGCTACCGTCCACAGGATGGATATGGGGTGCACAATAAACTAGCCACTTCGGTGGCAAAATCTAATAAAAGCCTCCCAATAGCATGCAACAGCACTTCCTACCGACCCTCTGACATATTCTACTGTTGCTTACAGCCAGGCTTTAAACACTAAGGAATTACAAGGATCACAATGGATATAAGTCACATTGACTTTTGGGTTATTCTGGTGGGTAATTTACACATATGTTACTATGCAAGACGGGTGGAGTTGAATGATAGCTCTAGACCTTTCGTGTTGCAATCAACATATCATCAGGAGCTTGCAATGTTGCAGAAAAAAGGAGTATGTCCACGCAAATACGATCCCAGGTTCCCTGGGAGCGTCAGGAAACACTTTTCTGTTTCCTGACCAATCTTACTTAACCTAATTGAGCCCAAGCCCATGTTTCAGTCTTCAGAACTACGGTGGTGAACGCCTTTATCTAGGATGAGGGACTGATTACCTCGTCTTCTTTTGTCACCAGTTTCAACACCATCTACGATGAGGGATTGATTACCTTGTTTTCTACTGTGCCCCGGTGGCCTGGTGGCTAAAGCTCTCGCTTCACACAGGGAGGGCCCAGGTTCGATTCCCCGGGGGGGTGGAAGCATTTCGACGTGTTTCCTTACACTTGTTGTCATGTTCACCTAGCAGCAAATAGATACCTGGGTGTTAGTGGACTGGTGTGGGTGGCATCCTGGGGGACAAGATTGAGGACCATAATGGAAATAAGACAGACAGTCCTCGATGACGCACTGACTTTCTTGGGTTATCCTGGGTGGCTAACCCTCCGGGGTTAAAAATCCGAAGAAAAGCTTATCTTATCTTACTGTCACAAGTTTCAACACCATCTACACTGAGGGACTGATTACCTCGCATTCTTTACTAACAATGTTTCGCTCACACAGACGGCTTTATCAAATAGCAAACAGATCCGATCTGTTTATGACTTGATAAAGCCCATTGCGTGGGCGAAACCTTGTTAATAAAGAATAATAAAGTTTAAATAAGATTTCTTCGGATTTTTAACCCCGGAGGGTTAGCCACCCAGGATAACCCAAGAAAGTCAGTGCGTCGTCGAGGACTGTCTGTCTTATTTCCATTGTGGTCCTTAATCTTGTCCCCCAGGATGCCACCCACACCAGTCCACTAACAACCCAGGTATCTATTTGCTGCTAGGTGAACATGACAACAAGTGTAAGGAAACACATCGAAATGTTTCTACCCGCCGGGAATCGAACCCGGGCCCTCCGTGTGTGAAGCGAGAGCTCTAGCCACCAGACCACCAGTACGTGGTATAACTTATACAGACCATAGCTGACAACAATGACATAATATATAGAAAGTTCCTGGTTATGTAGAGCATTTCTGGGAACTTATGTTAATTTTGTCCCCCAGGATGCCACCCACACCAGTCCACTAACACCCAGGTACCTACTTACTGCTAGGTGAACAGTGACAGCAGGTGTAAGGTGACTAACACCCAGGTACCTACTTACTGCTAGGTGAAGTGACAGCAGGTGTAAGGTGACTAACACCCAGGTACCTATACACACACAACCCGCACATATAAAAGAGAGGAGCTTACGACGACGTTTCGGCCCGACTTGGACCATTTACAAAGTCACACTAACACACAGAGACAGAGGAAGGGTATTTATAGGCAGGCAGACAGGGGAGGGTACAAGAGAGTGGGGAAATGTAGGAGTAGTGGTAGTAGTGGTAGTAGTAAAGGTAGTAGTAAAGGTAGTAGAGTAGACAGTCAATGGGAAGGAGCACTGCTATGAGGCTAGCGGCCCGCAAGGGGGGTACGAGAGGGAAGAAAAGCGAAAAAATGAAGGAAAATACAAGGCAAAAGAAAGAACAGAAAGAAAGGAAAACCCAAGGAGAAAAAAGGAGAAGGGGGAAGATAAGACAGGGAAGGAATCAGGTTAAGTCACGGGTGTTCTGAAGTTTAGAGCATTTAACAATGTAATGAGAGAGGAAAGCATCAACAGAGACAAAGCCAGGGCTAAGATTCATACAGGGAAAGTTGTGTATAAGGTACCCAGGTACCTACTTACTGCTAGGTGAACAGTGACAGCAGGTGTAAGGTGACTAACACCCAGGTACCTACTTACTGCTAGGTGAACAGTGACAGCAGGTGTAAGGTGACTAACACCCAGGTACCTACTTACTGCTAGGTGAACAGTGACAGCAGGTGTAAGGTGACTAACACCCAGGTACCTACTTACTGCTAGGTGAACAGTGACAGCAGGTGTCTTAAGGGAACACGTCCTAATGTTTCTACCCGTATCGGGGATCGAACCTCGGACCTCAGTGTGTGAGGCATGTGCACTACCAACCCTGTAACGGGACACTGGATAACTAGAACCTACAAAACAAGAGAGGTGGGCGAAATCACAGAACTGGAGAACATATCTCCTTTTAATCACGCTAAACCTGTAGGTTGTTATATAGCGGTAGGGAAATGGGAGGAATTCAGGTTTCTTTCAAGGAAGGGGAGATTAAGTCCAGTTCCTTGGATCAAGAGCCCTTTATAGGATGGAGAACGTACATATAAATTCAGTTCTACACCTGAATTATCATGAAATGAAATGCCTTTAATTGTACTCCCTGTACACCTTGTCTGTACACCAGGCTGTGGTTCGTACGTCAGTTTGCGTGCGGCCAGCAGTAACAGCCTGGTTGATCAGACCCTGATCCACCACGAGGCCTGGTCTCAGACCGGGCCGCGGGGGCGTTGACCCCTCAAACCCTCTCCAGGTAAACTCCATATTTAATATTATTGTTTTATTTCATTTATATTAAACGCTAAACCCATGTGGGTCATTCAGAAAGACGTGGTGGAGGCTTGATCCACCGTCTGCTGAACGTCAGACACACCTGCTTCCCATACCATTGTTAACGACGAATTAATAAAAATATCAACATGGATGACTGCCAATAAACTTACACTCAACACTGATAAGACCTTCTATATTATGTTTGGCAACAGAACAGATGATCCACAATTAAACATTAAGATCAACTCTACACCTATTGCTAGACATAACGAGGGCAAGTTCCTGGGCCTTCACCTTGACAGCAGCCTGAAATTCAGCACCCATATCCAACACATAACAAAGAAAGTGTCCAAAACTGTGGGGATCCTCTCTAAGATACGGTATTATGTACCACAATCAGCCCTACTCACACTATACTACTCACTCATCTATCCCTACCTCACATATGCCATTTGTGCATGGGGATCAACAGCAATTACCCACCTAAAGCCAATAATAACCCAACAAAAAGCCGCAGTAAGAATTATCACACAAACCAACGCTAGGCAGCATCCCCCACTCTTCAAAGACCTAAACCTACTCACTGTCCAGAACATCCATACTTACTACTCTGCTATCTACATTTATAGAACCATTAATTCCAACTTTAACCCTGAGCTAAAACACTTTCTTGACAGTTGTGACAGGACCCATAGACATAATACCAGACATAAACATCTCTTTGACATTCCCGTGTCCGACTAAATCTATACAAAAATTCAATGCGCATAAAAGGGCCTAAAATCTGGAACTCCCTGCCTGAAAACTCTAGAACTGCAGACACAACCTCCATTTTCAAAAGCACTGTTAAAAAACATCTTATCTCACTTACGCACCCAACCGGTAGTTAACCATACGAAAACTACTTTATCTTGCACATATCCACAGCAAAATACACTTATTGATATCTGTGATTCTCCTTAATTTGCACATTACTAACCACAGCAAAATACACTTATTGATATCTGTGATTCCCCTTAATTTTCACAGTTCTAACCAAAATTCTAATACAACTATTGCTCCATAATACTTAAGCTAGTCATAAGTTTGCCTAAGATACTCCAATATAGAAACTATATTATGCCAATATATCACCTTTATCATTAATATATACGCTAATTGCTAACTTTTTATACTAATTGTAAAATTCTCAATGTTTAAATTCCAGTACCTAAATTTTGTAAACCTAACCTTACAATCTGTATATCTATTGTATAGCTATTGAGTAAGACCTATCATAAGACTGCCTGAAAAGCCTAGGCATACCTAGGCATATTATTGGCCATCTTGTAATATCAACTTTAATGTATAACTATAAGTACCCCCCACCTTGTATTACATGAAATAAATAATTTGAATTTGAAAAATTTATACTCACCAACAGACTTGGCAGGCGATGCAACATACCCCCAGTGAAAAGTAGGGGCGCAATTAGTACACTGAGACAACGTAAGTGTCAGGGGCCCAAGACTGTTCAACAGCCTCCCACCAGTCATAAGGGGCATTACCAGTAGACCTCTGGTTGTCTTCAAGAGGGAACTGGACAGATACCTAAAGTCAGTGCCGTATCAGCCGGGCTGTGGTTCGTACTTTGGACTACGTGCAGCCAGCAGTAACAGCCTGGTTGATCAGACCCTGATCCACCAGGAGGCCTGGTCGTGGACCTGGCCTACTGCCTCTGTATCTGACTGAAGAAGCCTACTGTGTAGGCGAAACGTTTCATCAATAAAAATACCCAACATCATTATTAAGGGGCGCGTGTGTTCCCCTGTCTACCTGGAGTCTACCTGGAGAGAATTCCAGGGGTCAACGCCCCCGCGGCCCGGTCTGTGACCAGGCCTCCTGTTGGACCAGAGCCTGATCAACCAGGCTGTTACTGCTGGCCGCACGCAGTCCAACGTACGAACCACAGCCCGGCTGATCAGGTACCGACTTGAGGTGCCTGTCCAGTGCCTGCTTGAAGACAGCCAGGGGCTTGTTGGTAATCCCCCTGATGTATGCTGGGAGGCAGTTGAACAATCTTGGGCCCCTGACACTTATTGTGTTCTAATCTTCTAATAACATGTTTATTTTTCCACTACAATCTACCTTGTCCATAATTACTATCACATTTGCTTTGTTTCGTAAGGTGAAGTCCAGGATTTTTCCTTAATTCATGGTATAACTTAACAAATCTTTGAGGACAATTGTTGTTGTAGAGGTGTGAGCACAGCTCAGGTCTGAGCGAACTGAAGTGATGGATTCCCCATTACACAGGACATTAAAATTATTTACCCTTCTCAGTTTATATTTCGTGCCAAAGAGTATGGCTTCTGTTTTCCCGAGATGTAACGATAGTTTGTTGTCTACTAACCATTTGTTGCAGGACTCCAGACCTGAGCTGTGCTCACACCTCTACAACAACAATTGTCATCAAAGATTTGTTAAGTTATACCATGAATTAAGGGAAGATCCTGGACTTCACCTTACGAAACAGACAAAGCAAATGCGATAGTAATTATGGACAAGGTTGATTATAGTGGAAAAATAAACATGTTATTACAAGACGCGGGAACTTACGTGCCTCTTAATGATAATTGTACTTATGTATATCTGTACCTAAATACACTTAATGTCAACAATCAAATGAGATGTGGACAGCCACAAATATTTTACAATATAACTTATATATAAGTAAATTATGACACTAAATATTTTACCAAGGTATGGTTGAATTGAAACAAGTTGAAGTATACACACACAACCCGCACATATAAAAAAGAGAGGAGCTTACGACGACGTTTCGGTCCGACTTGGACCATTTACAAAGTCACACTAACACACAGGACAGTATTTATAGGCAGGCAGACAGGGAAAGGCACAAGAGGGTACTTTTTCTCCTGCCCACCTTCGTCACTCTCAAGACTTCATGGAACGGGTTCGCTCTCTCCAGACCTGTAAGTTGCTTAGTCTTGATGTTGAGTCCCTCTTCACTAATGTCCCTCTAGATGATGTCCTTAATTTTCTCAGAGAGAAGGCCAATGAAGGGTTACTTCATCTCCCTATACCTACTAATGTCTTTCTTGATCTTATCCGCCTTTGTGTGGACTCTAATTCCTTTTCTTTTCAAGGTAAATATTATTCTCAAACCTTTGGTGTCGCCATGGGCTCTCCTCTATCTCCTGTTCTTGCTAATCTTTACATGGAATACTTCGAAACTGTTCTTCTTCCCACTATTGATGTACGTCCTTCACTCTGGCTCCGCTATGTAGATGACATCTTTGCTCTTTGGCCTCATGACTCTAGTCTCTTCCAACCATTTCTTGATACTCTTAATAATCTTGCCCCTTCCATTAAGTTTAAAGCTGATTGGGAATTTAATTCTTTGCTTCCTTTCCTCGATGTTCATGTCCACCGCTCAGTTACAGGTTTTGCCTTTTCTGTGTACCGCAAGTCTATGCACAGTGGCATGTACATTCACTACTTCTCTTATCATGCCTCCTCTGTCAAGAAAAGTGTTCTTATCTCCCTCTTTCTCCGTGCTCTCCGCATTTGTGATCCTCAGTTCCTTGAAGCAGAAATTTCCACTCTTCGTAATTCATTTTCCCGCCTGGGCTACCCTTCCCATCTCATAGACTGTCTTCTCACGTGCTAAACGGACTTTCTTCTCTCCTAAACCCTCTACTCCTGGGAACTCTCCTGTCCTCTGCCTTCCCTACATCTCTGGTCTCTCTAATCTCAACAACTCTCTCCGTTCCTTAGACATCAAACTTACCTTTCGCCAGACTAACACTCTTCGCACTAATCTAGTTCATACCTCCCTCCCTCTATAGATTCTCCTGGTGTCTACTCTATTTCTTGCTCCTCCTGTCCTCTTCAGTACTTTGGAGAAATTGGCCGATCTCTTTCTGACAGACTTAGGGAGCACAAAAATAGTGTTAGGCCGACACCAATAATGCTCTTTTCTGTCATGTCAGAGATCACAGTCATCCTATTGATTGGTCTTCTGCTAAAACTGTCTACCCTACGTCCAACTTTCACAGTCGCCGTCTGGTTGAATCCTCCCTTATACACAACTTTCCCTGTATGAATCTTAGCCCTGGCTTTGTCTCTCTAGATGCTTTCCTCTCCCATTACATTGTTAAATGCTCCAAACTTCAGAACACCCGTGACTTAACCTGATTCCTTCCCCTTCTATCTCTTCCCCCTTCTCCTCTTTCTCCTTTCTCCTCTGTGTTTTCTTTCTTTTCTTTTGCCTTGTATTTGTCCTTTATTTTAGTTTATTTTCATTTTTCCCCCTCTGTGTTGTTGTCCTTACCCTATGCGGGCCGCCAGTTTCATTGCAGTGCTCATTTCCTAGAATATGACTGACTCCACTACTACTACCACCTCCATTATTACCCCTCCACCACTTTCTTGTGCCCTTCTCTGTCTGACTGCCTATAAATACCCCTTCTACATGTCCTGTGTGTTGAGTTTTTCAAAGAGTTTACCTAATGTTTCGAGGAGGCTGATAGGGCGATAGTTTCTAGGGTCAGAGTGGTCTTTATTGGGTTTGGGAAGGAGGATAGCGGTAGCAGCTTTGAAGAGTGAAGGGAAGTATCCAGAAGCAAGGGAGGCATTGAGGAGGTTTGTGTAGGAAGTAATGATAGAGTCAGGAAGGTGTTTTAGGATAATATGGTTTAGGCCAGAGGAGTGTCGAGTTCTTGGGAGGAGGTAAGGGAGTCCAGATGGATGTTGCTGTCTGGTGTTGTTTCGTGTGTGTGTGTAGTGTTCCAGTGTTCTATGTTCTGAATGTGTTGGATGGCGTTAGGGTGGGGTGGGTGAGGGTGGAAGATGTTCTTCCAGATGTGTTTGAAGATGTTTGTAGCAGCCTGCGGGTCTGAGATGTGTGTGTTGTTGTGGGTGATGTGTTTGAATTTGTTGGTGGGAGTGGTACCTCTAATTTTTTTGATAAAGTTCGCTGTTTGTCTGCTTGTAGTATGAGCTGTGACCAATGAGAGTTGTGGTCTTGGTCTAGACTGTGTAGAATGTTGTTTCTGAGGTAAGTGAGATCTAATCGAAAATGCCAAATTCTGTCCTTTAAGCACCCAATGAAGAGATCAAGGTGTATCAGAAATGGACGGAAAGACAGAGTGTGAACCAATGTCATCTATAGCAGTATCTGAGTGGAAAACATTTGAACTGAAGGTATTCATGTAGAAACAATGAAAGTATGTGTGCAAGGTTTGAGTAATATTTACCTTGAAAAGAAAGGAATAGAGTCACACAAAATGTGTTCGTCAGAAGGCATTAGTAGGTATAGAGGAGATGAGTGGCCCTTCATTGGCACCTCTCGAGAAGAATTAAGGACTTGTCATCAGAGGACATTAGTGAAGAGGGACTCTTTGAACTAAGCAGCAGGGAACCGTGCATGAGTGGTGACTGAAGAGTGGGCAGGAGAAGAAGTGCCCTCTTTTCCCCTGATGCCTTCACCAAGCTATGCCCATTCATAATGTGAGCCAGTGTGACTTTAGCCAAATGGTCCAGGTCGGACCAGGCGTATCGTAAACTCCCTCTCTTTTGCCAATGTGCCGGGTGTGTGTATACTTCAACTTGTTCAATTCAACCATACCTTCTTACTTATATATTGTAAATATTTGTAACATCTGACGTGTTGGGATACAAGAGAAGGCACGTGCTATAATAACATGTTTATTTTTCCTTATAATGTATTGTCCATAATTACTATCGCATTTGCTTTGTCTGTTTCGTAAGGTGAGGTCAGGATCTTCCCTTAATTCGCTTAATGGTATAACTTAACAAATCTTTGACAATTGTTGTTGTAGGAGTGTGAGCACAGCTCAGGTCTGAGTCCTGCAACAAATGGTTAGTAGACAACAAACTATGCTGATTACATCTCGGGAAAGCAGAAGCCATATAACTTTGGCACGAAATATAAACTGAAAAATAATATTTTAATGTCAGAAAATCCATCACTCGTTCGCTCCAGGCTGTTAACCACCTCTACAACAGCTGAGTAATCTCAGAGCTGGGCCAGAGACCACCAGTTTCACCTTACAGTAAAGCAAATGTGATAGCTGAGTATGAACAAGAAGTAGACGAATGAGAAAAATAAACGACTGTCAGGGGCCAAGATTGTTCAGCTGCTCCAGCACATCAGGGGATTTCCAACAAGCCTGGCTGTCTTTGGCGAGCTGAGACAGGCGCCTCAAGTGAGCGCCTGATCCTTCCAGACTGTGGTTAGAGTACGTTGGACTGCGTGCGGCCAGCAGTAGCAGCCTGGTTGATCAGGCTCTGGTCAACAGGAGGCCTGGTCACAGACCGGGCCGCGGGGGCGTTGACCCTAGGTCCAGGTAGACAGGGGAACACACGCGCCCTTAATAATGATGTTGGGTATTTTATTGATGAAACGTTTCGCCTACACAGTAGGCTTCTTCCAGTCAGATACAGAGGCGGTAGGCCGGGTCCACGACCAGGCCTCCTGGTGGATCGGGGTCTGATCAACCAGGCTGTTACTGCTACGGCTGCACGTAGTCAAAGTACGAACCACAGCCCGGCTGATACGGCTGACTTTAGGTATCATCCCGGTTCCCTCTTGAAGACAACCAGGGTCTGGTAATGCCCCTTATGACTGGTGGGAGGCTGTTGGGCAGTCTTGGGCCCACAACCCCTTACGTTGTCTCGTGTACTAATTGCGCCCCTACTTTTCACTGGGGGTATGTTGCATCGCCTGCCAAGTCTGTTGGTGAGTATAAATTTTTCAAATTCAAATTATTTATTTCATGTATTACAAGGTGGGGGGTACTTATAGTTATACATTAAAAGTTGATATTGAATGTGTATATACCTAGGTATGCCTAGGCTTTTCCGAACAGTCTTATGATAGGTCTTACTCAATAGCTATACAATAGATATACAGATTGTAAGGTTAGGTTTACAAAATTTAGGTACTGGAATTTAAACATTGAGAATTTTACAATTAGTATAAAGGATTAGCAATTAGCGTATATATTAATGATAAGGTGATATATTGGCATAATATAGTTTCTATATTGGAGTATCTTAGGCAAACTTATGACTAGCTTAATATTATGGAGCAATAATTGTATTAAAATTTTTGGGGTTTGAACTGTTGGGCCCAAATTAAAGGGAATTTTTTAAAACAGTTTTCAATAAGTGTATTTTGCTGGGGAATGTGCAAGATAAAGTAGTTTTCGATGGTTAAATACCGGGTTGGGGGCGTAAGTGAATAAGATGTTTTTTAACGGGGCTTTTGAAAATGGAGGTTGTTTTTGGGTTTTAAAAGTTTTCAGGCAGGGGGTTTCCCCGATTTTAGGCCCTTTTTTGCGTTTTTTTTGTATGATTTAGTCGGACAGGGAATGTAAAAAAGATGTTTAAAACGGGATTCTATGGGTCCTGTCCCTTCAAGAAAGTGTTTTAGCTCGGGTTAAAGTTGGGTTTAAAGGTTCTATAAATGTAGATAGCAGAGTAGTAAGTATGGGGTGTTCTGGAAAAGTGAGTAGGTTTTGGGGGCTTTGAAGAGTGGGGGGTGTTCCAGGTTGGTTGTGGGGGTAATTCTTATGGGTTTTTTTTTGGGTTTTTTTGGGTTTGGTGGGGGTTTCTTTTTATCCCCCTACAAATGGCATATGTGAGGGAAAAGGGGGAGATAATTTATAATATAGTTTAAATAGGGCCGATTTTTTAAAAATCCCATCTTAGGGGGGGACCCCCACAGTTTTGGAAAACTTTTTTGTTATGTTTTGGGGTATGGGGGCTGGTTTTAGGCTTTTCTGTCAAAATGAAGGCCCCCGGCTTTCCCCTTTTTGAAAAGGGTAGGTTGATCTTAATGTTTA
>WNWK01007374.1:20000-94815 GCA_009830355.1 Cherax destructor | reverse complement strand
TGTGACATCTCCCTTTTCCCTACCCCTTGGGAAGTTCCTGCTGTCCGTGTCTGTTCTATTCCTCTACCTTGCGCGAAAGCCCAACTACCTACGGCGGCTTCTCGCTCTTTCTTTCGTATACACCGATGGTTCAAAGTCATCTGACGGCGTCGGATTCGCAGCAGTGTTTCCGGACAGCGTTGTACGAGGGCATCTATTACCCTCGGCTAGCATATTTACGGCTGAATTGTATGCCATTCTTGTGGCACTTATCCGTATTGCATCTATGCCTGAGTCACCATTTGTGGTCGTTTCAGACTCCCTTAGTGCTTTACAGGCTATCCGTAAAATTGATACACCTCACCCCCTAGTTCTTCGTATCCACCTTTGGTTACGCCGTATCTTTAGCAAGCATAAAGATATTGTTTTTTGTTGGGTCCCTGGTCATGTTGTCGTACAGGGCAATGAACAGGCAGACACTGCTGCGCGGTCAGCAGTACATGACCTTCCAGTTTCATATAGAGGTGTTCCTTTCACGGACTATTTTGCAGTCATTGCTACCCACCTTCACACCCGTTGGCAACAACGCTGGTCTGACCTGCTGAATAACAAACTTCATTCTATTAAACCGGTTATAGGTTTCTGGCCTTCTTCTTGTCACCAATGTCGAGGTTGGGAGACTACACTCTCCCGTCTTTGCATCGGCCACACTCGTCTTACTCACGGGTATCTCATGGAGAGGCTCCCTGCCCCTCTCTGTGAGCATTGTCAGGTTCCAGTGTCTGTTCGACATATCCTGTTGGACTGCCCACTCTATCAACGAGCACGCAGAATTTACCTCCAACGACGTCTTCGCTCTGCGGCCCTTTCTTTACCTTCCCTTCTTGCAGATGGACCCTCCTTTAATTCTGACTCTCTCATTGACTTTTTGACAGAAACTGACTTACTACACAAACTCTGAAGATTATACCTCTAGCACCTCCCTCAGTCCCTTCTACCTCGATCTCTTGCTACCCTCCTCCCCTGCACAATCCACCGTCATCTTGCACTCCATACCCTACTAATCGTCCATCTCCCTCTTACAACCCACTCTCCCTGCATCCTACAATAACCTGCAGCGCTGTATAACCCCTGTGGTTTAGCGCTTCTATTTGATTATAATAATAATTAGCTTTACTGTATACCTTAATAACAAATAATACATTCATCGTGTGTTAAACTTGTAATTGTGTTTTAAACACGATTATGTTAGTGTTGGATTGCTTAACAAATGGACAAGTCTTTGGAGAATGAAAGCTATACTAGTGTGGCCTTTATGTCCGTGAAGGGCTCTTGATCCAAGGAGACTCGGAGCTACTCGCTCCTTCCTCAGACCAAACCTGATTACCTCCCATTCCTCAGACGCCTTATGGCCTCTATACAGCGCTGTGTGACCCTTGTGGGTTTAGCGCTTAGTTATGATAATACATCTACAAGTCTGGTGCTTCTCCAACATAATAAAGATACCAGCTCCTGGCATCATGGCATACCAAGGATGATACCAACTCCTGGCATCATGACATACCAAGGATGATACCAGCTCCTGGCATCATGACATACCAAGGATGATACCAGCTCCTGGCATAACATACCAAGGATGATACCAGCTCATGGCATCATGACATACCAAGGATGATACCAACTCCTGGCATCATGACATACCAAGGATGATACCAGCTCCTGGCATCACAACATACCAAGGATGATACCATCTCCTGGCATCATAACATACCAAGCTGTATAACCCCTGTGGTTTAGCGCTTCTATTTGATTATAATAATAATAACATACCAAGGATGATGCCTGCTCCTGGATGATCTGGATTTCCCTGTCACTGATGACATCATAGAAGAGGAAGATGTCAGGCTGGTTATGTACATGCTCATAGCGCACTGGCTGTAGCGTAAGGTAGTGAGCACCTCTGTTCGATACGTGGCACCGTAAGCTCCCATCTGTTGTCTGTAATAAATAAAAAAAATCACAACTTTGTGACTGTGGGGTTTAGCAATCTCTTGCGAATTAACATAAGGAATAAAAAATCATAACTAATCTATGATACCAGTTCCCACTATGTGCCTCTATATTTTCATAACTGCCACCCATAAGGTGGGTATAGGGTGACTGTCACCCGCAAGATGGATATAGGGTGGCTACCGCCCTACATATGGTGCACAAAAGAACTATATATATAAATGCATCAAGATGAAACCATACATAATACTGACCTGTTGAGTATCACCACGACACACTTGACTGTATCGAGTGTCCCGTGAAACCTGGTAATATGTCTCGTTCAAGGGACGAGGGAAGTACTGGGTGTTGTATTCACTCCACTCTCTGTCATGCTGCCAACAACAAATTATCTCATTTTTTGCCTAAAGTACAAGCTTGGTAATTTACAAAATGTAATTGTGCTATTACAAAGGAATCTCATTATTATATTCACAGAGTGAGCTCAGCCTGTGTAGATTTTTTTTACATAATTATAATTTAATGTCAGGTCTAGCTTTTTGTGAGAGTGGTGAAGAAGTGGGCAGTCGAAGGAGTCGCAGTTCAGTGACCTACTGTGACTAAGTCCCACTTACCTCACCCAAATTACTTGCAGGTAATAATTCAGGTAATACCCTGTAAATCTCATGCAGGTGATTTGCTCAAATAATAATAATAATAATAATAATAATAATAACAATAATAACAATAATAATAATTTTCACAGCCTGTAACCTCAGCATCGTTGGAAGTGATTCGTGCATAAGAAGAACTGGCTCTCAGAAACCAGGAAGCAAATGGAACAATACTAATGGGAATTGTAGTTTAAAAGGTGGGGCCAGGAGCCGAGACTCTACCCCCCAAACAACTCAGTGAGAGCTGGATCTGTTGCTGGGACTAGTGATTTTTCTACTAAGTCTGAGATCCAACTCTGCTCGCCCCAGCCTGTCAGTATTTCTGCCTCACCTGGAGTGCTGTGTCGTTCATCAGTGCCTGGATGTGAGCTTGTAATAGGGGGTTATCTGCAGCAGTTGCACGGCAGTAGTTATACCAGAGCCAAGCATCACTTACATAGTAGAAGTGGCGAGTAGCATTGGCGATCCTAACACAGTCTTCCACCGTCAACCCTGGCAGGAGTAACCATGAAAAGTTTCTGGCGACTGTTTTACATTAAAAAACTATACATTACGAAGACTGATATTACTTTGATTGACTTTCCCGGTCTTATTTCCAAAAACATCAACTAAACACCATTACCTTCACATCGCGAGATCCAGAGCAATGTTCTGTCTGGTTATTTTATTCTTCAACATTCAAGACCAACTTACTAACACTGCAGGGAGTGTTTGCGAGGCGTCCATGCATGAAGCTGCCAATAGGAATGCGGTAAATCCTCTGGAGGCGAGCCAGGGCAAAGGCTGCCCCACGGAGGTCATCATACGTGGGCAGGACCGTCCTGTTCCTGGCTTCCGCCACCTCCCTCACTCGGGCCAGTATCTCTGTTACACCACCGTCAGGAACAATAATCCCAATTAAAAGGACTGTTGCTTTATTCCTTAAATGTTAATTAGATGTTATTGTCAACTATCAGCTCGACTACCAGTCTAACAAATATTATACCACATGTAAACTACATTACCTATATACTGTAGACAAGAAAGTTATTATTATAAGAGCGCCACAGAATATCTACGCCTCCATAGTCACATTTTAAAATCACAGTATCGAAATTACTTTGCAAATGAATATTTTTGGTAAATATGTGATTCTTAAGAGTAAAATTTAATTAAGAAATGAATCTCCTCATGAATGAGTTGATATGAGGAAGCCACATTGGCTCCACGGAGGAACAACCTGACTGATCACAGGAGAGTCGGGGGTGACACTCACCAGGTGTCAGATACATCACAGGAGGGAGAATTAGGGGAGTCAACTCACCAGGTGTGAGACAGGCATCACAGGAGTGCTGACAGGTGAGGATCATGTAATGCCAGTTGTGGAGACACTCACCTCGCAGAGACCATTCTTTACACCCAGCGTTCTTATCCTCACACACTACATCTGTCAGGTTCACAGAGATTATTATACTATGTGCGTGGGGTGTTATATATATATATATATATATATATATATATATATATATATATATATATATATATATATATATATATATATATATTATTTTTTTTTTTTTTTTCAACAAATCGGCCGCTTCCCACCAAGGCAGGGTGGCCCAAAAAGAAAAAACAAAAGTTTCTCTTTTTAACTTTAGTAATGTTACAGGAGAAGGGGTTACTAGCCCCTTGCTCCCGGCATTTTAGTCGACTCTTACGACACGCATGGCTTACGGAGGAAGAATTCTGTTCCACTTCCCCATGGAGATAAGAGGAAATAAGAACAAGAACTAGTAAGAAAATAGAAGAAAACCCAGAGGGGTGTGTATATATATGCTTGTACATGAATGTGTAGTGTGACCTAAGTGTAAGTAGAAGTAACAAGACGTACCTGAAATCTTGCATGTTTATGAGACAGAAAAAAGACACCAGCAATCCTACCATCATGTAAAACAATTACAGGCTTTCGTTTGACACTCACTTGGCAGGGCGGTAGTACCTCCCTGGGCGGTTGCTGTTTACCAACCTACTACCTAATATATATATATATATATATATATATATATATATATATATATATATATATAGAGAGAGAGAGAGAGAGAGAGAGAGAGAGAGAGCAACGGGGTTTACCCCACAAACGGTTGGGTTTAGTCCTGACTCTCTACGACTGCTGACCTTCCTCTCACCGGCTATTCTTGTCTGTCCCCACTTCCCCCTCGCCCTTAGTGGGTACTTACCTGTCAGTCTCTGAATGAATGAATGAATGAATGAATGAATGAATGAATATATATATATATATATATATATATATATATATATTATAATAATATATATATATATTATATATATATAGCAGTCGTGCCATTAGGTAATTTGCCATTGCTAAATGAAGCTTCTGCCATAAACAAGCGAAAATTTGTGTATGCATAATTTCGCAAAAATCATTCTGAATTTAACGAAAAAAATATATTTCATTGTGTTTGTTTATTATTAAATTACTGTAAACGTATCTAAAATATATTTAGTTGGGTTAGGCTAAATTAAATTGCGCTTGTTATAATAAGGTTAGGTAAGTTTTCTAAGTTTCTTTTGGTACAAAATTATAATTTTTTACATTAACATAAATGAAAAAAAAAATCTTTAAACGTATAAACTCTTCCACACAACAAATTACAGTCGGAGTCCCTCAAGGAAGTGTACTGGGGCCACCCCTATTCCTCATTTACATCAATGACCTACCGAATGCATCACAACTACTCAAACCCATATTATTTGCAGATGACACAACGTATGTCTTCTCTCACCCAAATCCAGTCATACTGGCCAATACTGTTAATGCCGAATTACAGAAAATTTCAACATGGATGACGACTAATAAACTTACTCTAAATACTGACAAGACCTACTTCATACAGTTTGGAAACAGAGCCACAAATGTTCCACTTAACATAACGCTCAATGGTTCACCCATCACAAGACTCACAGAGGGAAAATTCCTAGGAATCCACCTTGACAGTAGCCTTAAATTCCAAACACACATACAACAAATTTCCAAGAAAATCTCAAAGACAGTAGGCATATTATCAAAGATACGCTACTATGCGCCTCAATCAGCTCTCCTTTCACTATATCATTCACTTATCTACCCTTATCTCACCTATGGAATTTGTGCATGGGGATCAACAACAATAAATCACCTTAGACCACTCATAACCCAGCAAAAGGCTACAGTCAGAATGATAACAAATTCCCACTCTAGACAGCATACTCCACCAATATTCAAAAGCCTAAAACTACTCACCATAAAGAACATTCACACTTATTCTTGTGCCTACACTCTAATATAAACCCTCCACTCAAAATTCTCCTCACCAACTTTAATAGGACCCATGACCACAACACAAGACACAGATCACTTTTTTTATATACTCCGAGTCCATATCAACCTATATAAGAATTCTATGCATATAAAGGTCCCCAGAATCTGGAATTCATTACCAGTAAATACTAAAATAACCTTGTCTGAAAATCAATTTAAGACTCTACTCAAAAACCACCTACTCACCCTAAACTAAATAATCATTCTGTAAATTACTTTCAAAAATGCTCAATGTTATTTTCCTATAAAATAATTTAAATTTTTACTATTATGTAACCATGTAACAATGTAACCATGTAACAATGTAACCATGTAACACTGTAACCATGTAACAATGTAACCATGTAATAATGTAACCATGTAACACTGTAACCATGTAACAATGTAACCATGTAACAATGTAACCATGTAATAATGTATTATCATCATATTGTAATTTGAACGATCTAATAAGATAAACTCACTCAATTTCTCTAATATTATGTTCATAGTCTATAAGCCATTAGGTTAAGCTGCCCTTAATGCCATGGTATGTCAGTGGCTCTTCTTGCACTTCAATTTATGATTGTAATAACATAACCTATGTAAACTAGCAATGAAATAAAATATTTGTATTTGTATAAGAATTTTTTTAGAAAGGACTTAATTTTAAATGAGTTGTTGCTAATTGACCAGATTTACCTAATCGGCACGACATATATATATATATATATATATATATATATATATATTTTATATATATATATATATATATATATATATAAAATATAATATATATATATATATATATATATATATATATATATATATATATATATATATATATATATATATATATTCGTTCGGTAATGGCACTTGAGCAGACTTCAGGAGTGAAGTTTTTACGAAACTCGGGGGTCCACTGTATATATATGTCGTGCCGATTAGGTAAAACTGGTCAATTAGCAAGAACTCGTTTAAAATTAAGTCCTTTCTAAAAAAATTCTTATACGTTTAAAGATATATTTTTTTCATTTATGATAATGTAAAAATTTATAATTTTGTACCAAGAGAAACTTTGAAAACCTACCTAACCTTATTACAACATCCGCAATTTAATTTAGCATAACAAAACTAAATATATTTTAGATACGTTAACATTAATTTAATAATAAACAAACACAATGAAATATATTTTTTTCGTTAGGTTCAGAATGATTTTTGCGAAATTATTACATACACAAATTTTCGCTTGTCTTATATGGCAAGAAGAGTGTTGCTATTTAAGCCAAAATCGCAAGTTTTACCTAATCGGCACGACATACGACATATATATATATATATATATATATATATATATATATATATATATATATATATATATTTTTTTTTTTTTTTCAACAAGTCGGCCGTCTCCCACCGAGGCAGGGTGACCCAAAAAGAAAGAAAATCCCCAAAAAGAAAAAACTTTCATCATCATTCAACACTTTCACCACACTCATACATAATCACTGTCTTTGCAGAGGAGCTCAGATACGACAGCTGAGAAAAGTCCCTCCCAGCTGTCACTATCTCAGACCCTCCTTTAAAGTGCAGGCATTGTACTTCCCATTTCCAGGACTCAAGTCCAACTAAATCAATTAACTGGTTTCCTGAATCCCTTCACACAATGTTACCCTGCTCACACTCCAACAGATCGTCATGTCCCAAAACCATTCGTCTCCATTCACTCCTATCTAACACGCTCACACATGCTTGCTGGAAGTCCAAGCCCTCGCCCACAAAACCTCCTTTACCCCTTCCTCCAACCTTTTCTAGGACGACCCCTACCCCGCCTTCCTTCCCTACAGATTTATACGCTCTCCAAGTCATTCTACTTTGATCCATTCTCTCTAAATGACCAAACCACCTCAACAACCCCTCTTCAGCCCTCTGACAAATACTTTTAGTAACTCCACAATTTCTCCTAATTTCCACATTCCGAATTTTCTGCATAATATTTACACCACACATTGCCCTTAGACAGGACATCTCCACTGCCTCCAGCCTCCTCCTCGCTGCAGCATTTGCAACCCATGCTTCACACCCATATAAGAGTGTTGGTACCACTATACTTTCGTACATTCCCTTCTTTGCCTCCATGGATAACGTTTTTTGTCTCCACAGATACCTCAATGCACCACTCACCTTTTTTCCTTCATCAATTCTATGGTTAACCTCATCCTTCATAAATCCATCCGCTGACACATCAACTCCCAAATATCTGAAAACATTTACTTCTTCCATAATCCCTCTCTCCAATGTGATATCCAATTTTTCTTTATTTAAATCGTTTGATACCCTCATCACCTTACTCTTATCTATGTTCACTTTCAACTTTCTACCTTTACACACTCTCCCAAACTCGTCCACTAACCTTTGCAACTTTTCTTTAGAATCTCTCATAAGCACAGTATCATCAGCAAAAAGTAACTGTGTCAACTCCCATTTTGCATTTAATTCTCCAAAATTTAATCCCACCCCTCTCCCCAACACCCTAGCATTTACTTCTTTTACAACCCCATCTATAAATATATTAAACAACCATGGTGACATCACACATCCCTGTCTAAGACCTACTTTTACCGGGAAGTAATCTCCCTCTCTCCTACACACCCTAACCTGAGCCTCACTATCCTCATAAAAACTCTTTACAGCCTTCAGTAACTTACTACCTATTCCATACACTTGCAACATTTGCCACATTGCTCCCCTATCCACTCTATCATATGCCTTTTCTAAATCCATAAATGCAATAAAAACTTCTCTACCTTTATCTAAATACTGTTCACATATATGCTTCACTGTAAACACTTGATCTACACATCCCCTACCCATTCTAAAGCCTCCTTGCTCATCTGCAATCCTACTCTCTGTCTTACCTCTAATTCTTTCAATAATAACCCTGCCATACACCATATATATTCTTTCAAGATACCGGCCATATCCCACCGATCAGGGTGGCCCAAAAAGAAAAACAAAAGCTTCTCTTTTTCAACTAGTAATGTATACAGAAGGGGTTACTAGCCCCTTGCTCCCGGCATTTTAGTCGCCTCTTACGACACGTATGGCTTACGGAAGATGAATTCTGTTCCACTTTCCCATGGGCACTACATATATATATGTCGTGCCGAATAAGTAAAACTGGTCAATTAGCAAGAACTCATTTAAAATTAAGTCCTTTCTAAAAATTTCTCTTATACATTTAAAGATATATTTTTTTCATTTACGTTAATGTAAAAATAAATAATTTTGTACCAAAAGAACCTTAGGAAACTTACCTAACCTTATTATAACAACCGCAATTTAATTGCCTAATCCAACTAAATATATTTTAGATAAGTTTACAATAATTTAATAATAAACAAACACAATGAAACATTTTTTTCGTTAGATTCAGAATGATTTTTGCGAAATTATCGCATACACAAATTTTCGTTTGCCCTATTCGGCAAGAAGAGCGTTGCTATTTAAGCCAAAATTGCAAATTTTACCTATTCGGCACGACACACACACACACACCTGGCAAACCTGAGAATAGCGTTCCGATACCTTAGTAAGGAATCGTTCAAGACACTGTACACTGTGTACGTCAGGCCCATATTGGAGTATGCAGCACAAGTTTGGAACCCACACCTGGTCAAGCACGTCAAGAAATTAGAGAAAGTGCAAAGGTTTGCAACAAGGTTAGTTCCGGAGCTAAGGGGAATGTCCTACTGGAAAATCTGCCTGACGACACTGGAGGACAGGAGGGTTAGGGGAGACATGATAACGACATACAAAACACTGCGTGGAATAGATAAGGTGGACAGAGACAGAATGTTCCAGAGAAGGCACACAGAAACAAGGGGTCACAATTGGAAGTTGAAGACTCAGACGAGTCAAAGGGATGTTAGGAAGTATTTCTTCAGTCATTGAGTTGTCAGGAAGTGGAATAGTCTTGAAAGTGATGTAGTGGAGGCAGGATCCATACATAACTTTAAGGAGAGGTATGATAAAGCTCATGGAGTGGGTAGAGTGACCGAGTAGCGGCCAGTGAAGAGGCAGGGCCAGGAGCTGTGAATCGACCCCTGCAACCACAACTAGGTGAGTACACACACACACGAACATAAGCATGGACAGGGCTTCTTGGACCCCAGGTCGCGTGTCTGGCCCTGCATTGTACCATTCGTCTCCTCATTCACTGATATCGCTCAATACACGTTACCTTTAGTTTATAATATATAGAGCATTGTCAATATGAAGAAAAATGCCTTATTTATTTCAACAAAGTTCAAATAAATTCCTTGTTTCACAGGAAGAATTTCTGTTTGAGGCGGCGTGAGGTCTGACCTAGTGTGTGGTAGACGTTGACGACGTTGTTAACTACCGGCCAGTACAAGACGAGTCGTTTGATGACAGAGTACACATGAAGGGGATTACCCGTGATCTCCGCGGAGGTCACCTCACCCTTGACCTTTTCCCGGTCAGCTGACACACTCCAGTAGGACTCTAGGTACCTGAGGGAGAGGTTAGCGATTATTGAAGTTCTTACACCCATCCAAAGTTGTCAGTCATGAACTACATCTTAAGGCACCGTGTGGTCTAGCTGGCTGACCTGAGAACCCACCTGGAGGCTTCAGGGATGCTGTGTGGCAGGAGGGTGACCAACTCCCCCACCAGCTTGTCGAACACAAACAAGTGGTTCATCTGTTCCAAGGATGTGTACATGTTGCCGGGTCGTGGAGCGCCCTCAGTCACGCCCACACACGACGCCCACACACACGCTGTGAGAGTAATGATAAGGTAAGATTTTTGGATTTTTAACCCCGGAGGGTTAGCCACCCAGGATAACCCAAGAAAGCCAGTGAGTCACCGAGGACTGCGACCCGCACCAGTCGACTAACACCCAGGTACCTACTTGCTTGTTAGGTGAACGGGGACAACAGGTGTAAGAAAACACGCCCAATGTTTCCACCCTTTCCGGGGATCGAACCACGGACACTAAGTGTGTGAAGCGAGAGTGTTGCCTACCAGGCCAAGGGCCACCTGTGGTGGTGGTTACATGTGACGGTGTTGAACAACATATTGAGATACGGCTTCACTATCAGTCACATTACAACTGCGCATCTGCTAGAAAACCTGGAAATTTTATGAACTAAAAGAAATTTTGGGAAAGACTAGTATGGGCACTTCAGTCTGAGTTCCGAACCACATTCCCCTTGAAGGGGATTACCCGTGAAGGGTATGTAAAGGGGAATGTGCGTTGATGCTCATCAAGTGCTCTTTATTAAAAGTACTGGGGCTACTTTCCCTTATCCTGGATCAAACCTGATAAAATAAAGAATGGGACACTTGTGTAACATTTGGGAATCTATTGAGGAAATGTTTCGCCAGCCAGTGGCTTCTTCAGTCCAATACAGAGAACAACGGTGGAAGATGAAGAGGAATTTGAGGTAATCAGTCCCTCAGCCAGGCTGAGGGACTGATTACCTCAAACACATCACACTTGATAATATGGCTCTACTGGGCTTTCTTAGGTTAGTAACTTTACGGCTAATAATCCAAATCCTCGACACTCACTCAGAGGTCACCAGGTGGTACGTTGTCGACCCCACGTCAGCCTGGGCACAGGAAGTCAGAGAACCTCGCAAATATTGGAGAATTGGAATCTCTATAACACTCTCAGAACCATCCATATATGTTCTTGAATTAGAATTTGCATAACTTCTAGATGATAATGTTTATTTAGGTTAGTAATATAAAAGTAAAATGTCTAATACATTGAAATACGTAAATTTGATAACCATTCTCACGTAGCTCGATTGGTAGCGCACTCAGCTCACACACTGAGGTCCGGGGGTTGATCCACGTTACGGGTGGAAACATTAGGACATGTTTCCTTAAGGCACCTGCTGTCCATGTTCACCTACCAGTAAATTAGGTACCTGGGTGTTAGTCGACTGGTATGAGTCGCATCCTGGGACAAAACTGACCTAATTTGCCTGAAATTATCTGAATAATAAGGGACTTTTTATGTCATTGATGCCAGCAACGCCTGTATAGTCCCTGGACTCATTATGTACCTCTGTAATCTTTTGACTCCCGCCCATAGGATGGGTATGGGGTGCATAATAAAGATATTAAACAACAAAAACATGTACTTGTAAAAATAAAGATTATTATTATTAGTTTAATCACAGTCACCAAGCGCGCACACTTTTCATTAAAGGATATGCTTTTCAATGTAAAAAGTGAGTAAAGTGAGTACTTCTTGATTTATCAAGGATACATCAACAACACAGTGATGTGCATGACACTGGCACACTTTGACACTTGTACGGATCTTGAGAGTATTGCGTAATGTATTGTTTATATTAGTAGTCCAGAGTTGGACTAAACAAAATTTGCTAGTTGATTGACATATATCTGGACTACGAGCTGACAGACCTTCCAGATATACCAGTTGACAGACTGTCAGGTTTTATTTCAGTTATATTCTGTCCTGTAACTACTGCTGTATTTCTCATGTAGACTGTAAATAAATTTGTACAAGATGTCTTTATTCAGTAAAGGTGGGTCCGTTTTAACCGTCCCAAAAAAACTAGCGAGATGGTTTGCCCACCGCAGACCCTGCTTTGCAAACAGGTAAACATCCCTGACAACACTACACACAACGTTCTTAAAACACTCAACATTCTCGTACACAACCTACCTAGCACTATACTTATTCTTCCACTTGATGGTGTTAACATTATGTAGGTATATCCTCGTCTTCCACTCTGGCAGCTCCCTTGTGATGATCAACACAAATTGTTCTGGTACTGGTGTGCTTTACGGAGCAAGGCTTGCTGATTGGTATGGTAGACTATATATAGAGCACACCTTCATATAGCGTTAAAGGCTCACGGACACTGCTTACTAGATGGTTATTGTAGTAGTATTTGTAAGTGTCTGGTTGGTAAACAATGTTTGTTCCTCGTACCCCCATGAACCATCCGCACCGCCACCCACAGGTGTCTGTTGTTTCATTGTTGGTGCTGGCGTACCTGAAGCTGGCACACCTGTAGGTTGGCACACCTGTAGGCTGGCACACCTGTAGGCAGACACGCCTGGCACACCTGTAGGCAGACACGCCTGGCACACCTGTAGGCAGACACGCCTGGCACACCTGCTTCTGACACACACCTGTAGGTTGATACCCCCTGCAGGATAGCACAACTGCTAATAGCAAATTTGTTCCGGTACACCTGAAAGCTGGGGACCTAGCCTCCACTTCACATCCCCTCCTCCCACACAAAAACATCAACATATATTAGGGAAGGGGGAGAAGCGTACAATACACAACATATCGTCAAACATGCGTGATAGATGAGCTGCTGACTACAGCTACCAGCCCAGAACTCACCTGTAAAACAGAGAGGAGGGGTGGCAACATGTCACATATAAGAATACGACGCAGGGCGTGAAAAACACACCACACACTCCTACAGCTTTAAACGAATACTTTTTTCTAAACATGTCGGCCGTTTCTCACCGAGGCAGGGTGACCCAAAAAGAAAGAAAAAAAACCAAAAAGAAAAAAGTTTCACCATCACTCGTACATAATCACTGTCTTTACAGAGGCGCTCAGATACGACAGTTTAGACGTCCCTCCAAACTGCCAATATCGTAAACCCCTCATTTAAAGTGCAGGCATTGTACTTTCCATTTCCAGAACTCAAGTCCGGTTTCCCTGAATCCCTTCACAAAATATTACCCTGCTCACACTCCAACAGCTCGTCAGGTCCCAAAAACCATTCGTCTCCATTCACTCCCATCTAACACGCTCACACACGCTTGTTGGAAGTCCAAGCCCCTCGCCAACAAAACTTCCTTTACCCCCTCCCTCCAACCTTTTCGAGGATGACCCCTACCCCTCCTTCCTTCCCCAATAGGTTTATACGCTCTCCAAGTCATTCTACTTTGTTCCATTCTCTCTAAATGACCAAACCACCCCAATAGCCCCTCTTCAACCCTCTAATACTTTTAGTAACTCCACACATCCTAATTATCATTTAGATGGACTATTTATATATTAGTAATTTCAGAGTTGTTCTTGAAGAGAGGATATGACAGGGTCATCCATAACGTCTCTGATCTTAGGTCACAGAGCCTCAGGTCGTATAGTCTCAGGTCATACAGTGTCAAGTCACAGTGCCTCAGGTCATAGTGTCAGGTCACAGAGCCTCAGGTCATAGTGTCAGGTCACAGAGCCTCAGGTCATAGTGTCAGGTCAGAGCCTCAGGTCATACAGTGTCAAGTCACAGTGCCTCAGGTCATAGTGTCAGGTCACACAGCCTCAGGTCATAGTGTCAGTTCACAGAGACTTAGGTCATAGTGTCAAGTCACAGAACCTCAGGTCATACAGTGTCAGGTCACAGAGCTTTAGGTCAGTGTCAGGTCACAGTGCCTCGGGTTATAGTGTCAAGTCACAGAGCCTCAGGTCATAGTGTCAGGTCACAGTGCCTCGGATCATAGTGTCAAGTCACAGAGGTCCTGTTAGGTCACAGCCTCAGGTCATGTTTGGTCACAGAGCCTCAGGTCATACAGTGTCAGATCACAGTACAAGTCATACAGTGTCAGGTCACAGAGCTTTAAGTCAGTGTCAGGTCACAGTGCCTCGGGTTATAGTGTCAAGTCACAGAGCCTCAGGTCATAGTGTCAGGTCACAATGCCTCAGGTCATAGTGTCAGGTCACAGAGGTCCTGTTAGGTCACAGCCTCAGGTCATGTTTGGTCACAGCCTCAGGTCATAGTGTCAGATCACAGTGCAAGTCATACAGTGTCAGGTCACAGAGCCTCAGGTCACAGTGTCAGGTCAGAGCCTCAGATCGTAGTGTCAGGCCACAGAGCCTCAGGTCAGTGTCAAGTCACAGAGCCTCAGGTCATGCAGTGTCAGGTCACAGAGCCTCAGGTCATACAGCCTCGGGTCATAGTGTATGGTCACAGTGTCAGGTCAGAGCCTCAGGTCATACAGTATCAGGTCACAGAGCCTCGGGTCATAATGTCAGGTCACAATGCCTCAGGTCATAGTGTCAAGTCAGAGAATCAGGTCAGTGTCAGGTCACAGTGCCTCAGGTCGCAGTGCCTCAGACACCACAGTGTTGCTACGTCACACCATGGTTCACACATCACTCAAAATATAACACTGACTCGTGTTGAAGTTTTTTTTCCCCTGACAAATATACTAACAACATTATTTCCTCTATTTGCTGAGTAACTAGACGTAGCATTTTCTACCATTCTTTGTACTGTATAAAAGGGAAATTAAACAGGCTATAGTTTACCCCAATGTGGTAATCTGTTGGAGGCCACCCAGAGACTTGAAATGTGAGTGTGAATGTGTGTATGTGAGCGAGACACTTGAAACAAGTGTAAATCATAAATTTCTAGTCTGTCAAATTGTGAGCCACGTCACACACACACACCATACATAGTTTTAAGACAAGGTATGATAAAGCTCATGGAGCAGGGAGAGCAGAGACCCAGTAGCAGACAGCGAAGAGGCGGGGCCAGGAGCTGAGTCTCGACCCCTGCAACAACAATTAGGTGAGTACACACACACAACTAACACACACACAGGTAGTGGCGACCAGTGAAGAGGCAGGGCCAGGAGCAATGGCTCAATCCCTGCAACCACAATTAGGGAAGTACAATTGAGTACACACTACACACACAGACACAGACACAAAACTGAAATAACAGATGCCATATTTCTGACAAGATATCAAGTAATGAGGAAAGAGGAAACAGAAGAGAGGGCAGGAGTTGCACTGTTTATCAGAAACGAGTGGGAGTTTTGAAATGATAAGAGGAATAAACATTGATTCAAATGACTACACGGTGAACACTATGAAGACTGGGGTATCCATAGTAGTAATAACTGTGATTTACAACCCATCACCAAATAGTAAGAGACATGAAGACAAAGAAATGACTGGCAGTATAGCAGAATCAGCAAAAAGAGTCCAAATGGAGAAAGTTACTAATCATGGGAGTTTTTAATTATATGGGTTGGAAGATATAAGGACCCACATGGGGAACTAGAAATGTGCAGAACTTAGAAAAGTTAGTGTCAACATGCAAACAACATGAAAGAGAGAGAAAGAGGGGAAAGGGGGATGAACCAGCAAGACTGGATCTGGTATTCACTATAAGTACATCTAGCATAGGTGAAATAGAACATGAACATGAGAAACCTCTGGATGCTAGCGACCACACAGTAGTGAATTTCAAATACTTTGTGGAAATAAATATTAAGGGATGAATATTAGATGGGGAAGGGAGAAACCTGATTTCAGAAGAGGAAATTTTGCTGGGATGAAAGAATTCCTGAATGAAGTGCAGTGGGAAAAAGAACCAGAAGGAAAATTAACGAATGGGACGAGTAGACAGACAGAAAATGCAGAGAGGTAGAGGAGAACTTCATGCCCAGATGTAAGGGTTAACCTGGAGTTTGCCTGAAGAGGGTTTCGGGCATCAATGCCCCCGCAGCTCGGTCTGAGACCAGGCCTCATGGTGGATCAGGGTCTGATCAACCAGGCTGTTATTGCTGACTGCACACAAACTGACGTATGAACCACAGCCTGGTTGGTCAGGTACTGACTTTATGTGCTTGTCCAGTGCCTTCTTGAAAACAGCCAGGAGTCTATTGGTAATTCCCCTTAAGTATGCTAGGAGGTAGTCAAACAGTCTTGGGCCCCAGACACTTATTGCGTTGTCTTTCAATGTACTCGTGGCACCCCTACTTTTCAATGGGGGAATGTTGCATCTCCTGCCGAGTCTTTTGCTTTCATATGGAGTGATTTTCGTGTACAAGTTTGGTACTAATTCCTCTAGGATTTTTCAAGTGTATATTATCATGTATCTCTCTCGCCTGCACTCCAGGGAATACAAATCAAGGGCCTTCAACCATTCCTAGTAATTTAGATGCCTTATCTTACTTATGTGTGCCGTGAAAGTTCTTTGTACACTCTCCAGGTCAGCAATGTCGCCAGCCTTGAAGGGGGCAGTTAGTGTACAGCAGTATTCCAGCCTAGAGAGAACAAGAGACTTGAAGAGAATCATCATGGGGTTGGCGTCCCTAGTTTTGAAGGTTCTCATTATCCATCCTATCATTTTCCTAGCAGATGCGGTAGATACATTGTTGTGGTCTTTGAAGGCGAGATCCTCTGACATTATCACTCCCAGGTCCTTCACATTACTTTTTCACTCTATTGTATGGTTAGAATTTGTCGGATACCCTGAAACAGTTTTAATTTCCTCAAGTTTTCCATATCTGAGTAGTTGAAATTTCTCTTCATATTGTTTTGAGTGGCCCATTTGAAGATTTGGTTTATGTCCGCTTGGAGTCTTGCGGTATCTTCGATGGAGGTCACTGTCATGGCAATCCAGGTGTCATCTGCAAAGGAATTCATGGAGCTATGGCTTACTTCTCTGTCTATGTCAGATATGAGGATGAGGAATAGAATGGGAGCGAGTACTGTGCCTTGTGGAACAGAGCTTTTCACTGTAGCTGCCTCAGACTTTACTCTGTTTACTATTACTCTTTGTGTTCTATTTGTCAGGAAGTTATAGATCCATCTACCAACTTTTCCTGTTATTCCTTTATCACGCATTTTATGTGCTATTACACCATGGTCACACTTGTTGAAAGCTTTTGCAAAGTCTGTGTATACTACATCTGTATTTTGTTCATCCTCTACAGCATCCAGGATTTTGTCATAGTGGTCCAGTAGCCGGGACAGGCAGGAGTGACCTGCTCTAAACCGGTGTTGCCCTGGGTTGTGTAACTGATGGGTATCTAGGTGGTTGGTAATCTTGATTCTTAGAACCCTTTCAAAGATTTTTATGATAAGGGATGATAGTGCTATTGGTCTGTAGTTCTTTGCAATTGCTTTACTGCCACCTTTGTAGAGTGGGGCTATGTATGTTGCTTTTAGTGAGTGTGGGATGACCCCTGTGTCCATGCTCCCTCTCCATAGAATGCTGAAGGCACGCAACAGAGGCTTCTTGCATGGGCGTGTCATTTTTTGCCTTTTCAAAGTCTTGTGGTGTTAGGATAATATCCAAGATTTTTGAGATGACCAAATTTTGGGTCTCGTTCATAAAGAATTCATTTGGATTGTCGACCCTTAGTCTGGGCAGCGGCTCGCTGAACACCGAGTCGTATTGGGACTTTAGTATCTCGCTCATTTCTTGGCTGTCATCTGTGTATGTCCCATCTCGCCTAAGCAGGGGCCCAATACTGGATGTTGTTTTTTCCTTAGATTTGGCATAAGAGAAGAAGTATTTTGTTTTTTTTCAATTTCCTTTATGGCTTTTAGTTCTTCCTGCGATTCTTGTCTCCTGTAAGATTCCTTCAGCTTAAGTTCAATATTTCCAATTTCATTAACCAGTGCCTCCCTTCATATTTCAGATATATTGGCCCCTCTCAGCAGCTCTGTGACTCTTCGCCTTCATCTGTATAGGGAGAGTATTTTTTCTAGGCAAAGGTTCAGATCTGTGTTGTTTAGGATATCTTCCCAGCTTGTTTCATTTAGGACATGGTTGACTTGTTCCCATTGAATGTTTTTGTTATTGAAATTGAATTTTGTGAAAACACCCTCATGACTGATCACATTTTGCTGGTCAGGAGCCCTGTGCATACATGTCTGTACCTCTATTATGTTGTGATCTGAGTGTAATGTCTTTGATACAATTATATTACGTATCAGATCGTCGATTGTCAGTGAAGATGAGGTCCAGCCCATGGTCAGTGCCCATTTGGGGCTCTTGATCCAAGGAATAGGTCCTATCCTCCTTTTCCTTGGATCAAACCTGACTGTCTTTCATTTCTGCAGGTCCTGTATGAGGTCTAAGGGTTCGGCAGTTCCCAATGGATGTGATGATTTAGAAAGCAAAGGATATCATGACATTCAAGGAGCACAGTGCCTGGGGAAATGGGAGGCACTCATGTTTGATCCAAGGAACCTCCTTTGAGGGGTAACTGAAGGACAGAAGAAAACAGAGTACAGCCTCTCCTCACTTAACGACGGAATTCCGTTCCTGAGACCACCTTTGCACCATTTATAACATTTCTGGTACATTTTTAAATGTTTATACATTAGTGTATTGTATATTGAAATAAACAGAATAGAGGAAATAAGCTCTAATATACATTGTTTACGGATGAATACAGAGGCATCGGTAAAGGAGTACGTCACTAAGTGAGAGGCTGTAGTGAGCAGAAGAGCCAGAAACATACATTCAAGAGTGAGAAGACAAGTTGTGGTACATTTTGAGAATGACACAGCAGCAAAAAACAAAGGTGTGAACCAAAACTGCTTCATAGTCACATCAGAAGACGAGGGTAAAAGATGCGGTAATAATAATGAAGAAGGTAGGAGGAGAGTTCATGAGATATGACAAGGAAGCTTGAAAAGAGCTCAACAAACAATTTAAAGCAGTGTTCTTAGTGAAAACAAGGATAACACCAGAGAATCAAAGAGAAAGAATGCACCAACAGGTATTGAACACCATACACTCACCTGAATCATGGCATCTTCCTTGAGGGACGTGGGTACCTCCTGCCATCAAATCAGTTAATATGCCAAATAATCTGAAATTTTTATTGAAAAGTTAGTGTATGCTGCTCTAAAAGTTTCATAAAAATTGGCTAATTTTTTTTTTATATATATCAGCATTAATACTGGAAAATGTATTGCAAAAGTGTTGCAGTTGTGTCTGCATGAAAATAGAAAGCACAATTACATTTACTACAGAGATATATTTTACAATACTCCATTTTGCCTCCCCCCAAATTTTGAAAACAAAATTTATACAGTGGTACCTCGACTTACGATATTTTTTCATTCCAGAATGCTGTTCAAGTGCCATTACCAAACGAATTTATCTCCTTAAGAAATAATGTAAAATAGACTAGTCTGTTTAGACCCCTAAAAGTACACTTACAAAAGCATTTAAAAAAATAAACTTACATAAAAGGGTGTGTTTGGGGACCATCGTAAGTCGAGGTACCACTGTATATAAAAAATTAAAAAAATCACCAAACATTCTGAGGCTGTAGCACAATGTATTGAAAATATTGTGTGTAAAATATTTAATATAATCTATGTATAGAGGAACAGTGTAGTTATCATGGAAAAGTAAAAAAAAAACTTACTTTTGAGAAAAAAAAAAAAAAAAAAAAAAAAATTGCAGGTTGAAGGTTATCATTGTTGATTACAGCCACCAAGTGAGTGTAAGACAAGTGCTCTTCTTGTGCCTCTTGCCTTGTTTCCTCTCTAATCTTTGAGTGGGGCCAGCAGTAACAGCCTGGTTGATCAGGCCATGATCCAGGGCGAGGCCTGCTCATGGACCGGGTCTGGGGGTATTGACCCCGGAAACACCCTCCATGTATAGGTACTTCACCATTGTTCTCTTCATTTTTGTTCAATCCTCAGTAGGTCTTTTATGTCATTTTAAAAAAAACATTTAACATTGAAAGATATACCAAAATATTGCTGATTTTTTGGGAATTTTATTAGACAAGTCAAAAATAGCATTATTATTTTTTCCTCGACCAAATGCATACTTTGGCCCCTTGAGGAGTTCATACCTTGGATCAAACCTGATTATCCAGATGCTGTACAACCCTTAAGAGTTTAAGGCTTCCCAAGAATACGTAATAATAAAGATGGAGCAAAAGTCAATTCCAAGAGAGTTTCAGATCTTGAAATAGTATTATAAAAACCAGGACTAGAGACATCACAACCACATTAGATGTGTAAATATTACAATATTAAGTATCTGCAGTGAATACAAAGTAAGCAGCAGTGGAGTGTGTGTGTGTGTGTGTGTACACGTGCACTTGTTTGTTGGGGGGAGGAGGTGAGGGAGGTGATCTGTACAGGGTTCATTGTCTCCATCACACTTGTGTACATTATTATTATAATCATGGGGGAGCGGAGCGCTAAACCCGTAGGATTATACAGCACATGTCGGGATGGGGGGGGGATGGAAGGTATTTCGGCTCAATTCAGGGAACCAGAGCACAGATCCAATTCCCTAGACCAAGAACCCCTCACCAACGTCAAGGAACCTCCCTTGAGGAGATACTTGTGTACAAACATTAATTTTGTGTTAATATAGCTGACTGTTGTTGGGAAAAGTATTTAACTTGATTAAACAAAATTTGATCAACAGTGTGCTGCTACCATGTTCTATATGATAGTTAAACAATGCAAACACATTCTGACTATATTGCACTCTCATATGCCTTCAAACTGGATGGATTTTGCACACGAGGTAATGAAAAGTGTCAGCATGAAGTGAGAGGCTACAGTATTCTATTACAAGCCCATCATGAATGGGGGATGGGGTGGAGGTAGTGATCTGTTGATGCTGGGCTCTTAATCCAGAGAACTGGAGTAAGTCCTCCTCTTCCTCAGATTATACCTGATTATTTTCCATTCCTGAAGTATTATATGACTGTTGTGGGCTTAATGTGACTTTGAATATATTATTATTATTATTATTATAAAAGCGCTAAACCTACAAGGATCATACAGTGCCAACTTTGAATATAATAATGATACTACTACTACTACTACTAATAATAATAATAATAAATACTGCAAATAAATAATACTGCAAGAATAATAAGAATAATACTGCAATAATAATAAATACTGCAATAATAATAACTACTGCAATAATAATAAATACTGCAATAATAATAAATACTGCAATAATAATAAATACTGCAATAATAATAAATACTGCAATAATAATAAATACAGTGTACCCCCTCCTAACGAGCACCCCGGAAATCGTACAATTATGTAAGTATAATATTGTAAGTGCTTGTGGAAGTGTATTTTTGGGGGTCTGAAATAGACTAACCTACGTAACATTATTTCTTAAGGAAGTAAATTCGTTCGGTAATGGCACTTGAGCAGGCTTCTGGAATGAATTTTGCTCGTTAGGTGGGGGTCCACTGTACTGCAATAATAATAAATAATGCAATAATAAATACTGCAAAAAATAATACTACAATAATAATAATACTGCAATAATAATAATAATAATAATAATAATAATGCAATAATAATAATAATAATAATACTGCAATAATAATAATAATAATACTGCAATAATAATAATAATAATACTGCAATAATAATAATAATAATACTGCAATAATAATAATAATAATAAATAATAAATACTGCAATAATAATAATGATGATAATTTCACACTCCCTCCAAGGAAAGAGTATGGAGAAAGTGAATGTGTACAGAAATTTGGAAGCAGACTTGTTGGTGAACAGGTCTATGAAAGATGAGGTGAATCGTAGAATTGATGAGGGAAAAAAGATGTGTGGTGTATTGAGGTATCTGTGGAGACAAAGAATGTTATCCATGAAGGTAAAATGGGGATTGTATCAAAGTATAGTGGTACCAACACTCCTAGCAAGGAGTTTGGAGGCAGTGGAAATGTCGTGTCTGTGTCTGAGAGCAATGTGTTGTGTGAATAATATACAGAGAATTCGTAGTTTGGAGATTAGGTATAGGATTACTACAAGTATTATTCAGAGGGCTGAGGAAGGGTTCTTGAGGGGGTTTGGAAATTTAGAAAGGATTGAGCAAAACAGGATGACTTGGAGGGTGTATAAATCTCTTGTGGAGGGAAGGAGGGGTAGGGGTCATCCAAGGAAAGTAGGGGGTATAGGTTTTGTATGTGAGGGGTTTGAACATCCAACAAGCATGTGTGAGCGTGTTGGATAGGATTGGTGGCAAGTGATTTTTATGACAATGTTCTGTTGGTGTGTGAGCAAGGTAACATTTATGAAGGTTTCAGGAAAACCAGTTAGCCAGACTTGAGTTCTGGAGGTAGGAAGTACAGTGCCTGCACTTTGAAGGAGAGGTGAGGATATTGCAGTTTAGAGGGGCATCTGAGCTGTAATATCAGCTTGCCTCTGTCAAGACAGTGATGGAGTGAGTGATGGCAAAAGTGTGTCTTCTGTTTTGAGTCACCCTACCTCAGTGAGAGACAGCCAGTGTTAAAAAACAAAAAATAACAACAATGACTGATAATTCTACTAGGGTTGCAGCAGCTCTTGCAGCTTCAAAGGTTCTGCACCAAGCAGACTGTGTATATTTGGTGATGTATGTGCAATGTGCCCATATTAAAAAACTGCAGATATTTTAAACAATTTCTACCATCATTACCACTTTCTTACTATCATGGTGAATTTACTGTCATATTACAGATATATAATTGCAACACTATGAAAACAATTCTAAACTCACTGATCTCAGTTCAAGCCATATCCATAATATACTGTAAGTTTCAGGCTGGAGGTCACAGCAATTTTAATGAAAGTGCAAATTATCTCATTAGTTAGATCGAAAAAATGGGTTGCTGGGTTGTTAGTTAGGCCCTCAGGTCTTTCAAACCTCAGGGAAGACAAACCCTACCACCACAGTAAGGTAAACCAGCATTGGGAAAAGCCTCGCTGGGCTTGATATGCATGTTATGTACTCAGCAGTTTTGTTCATGGGGACTAAGCTCCAGCTTGTTACTTGCCTTTTAACACTAAGCTACCAACCATGGTGATGTATCCTCAAGCCCTATGAGATTTGCTGTCTGTGGAGCAAGCCTCCATTCACAATCATGGGGAAGCATTAAACCTGCAACAATCATACAGTTCCATGGGAAAGAGGAAATCTGCTTTGATCCAAAGGGAGGGTAGCCTCAATTTCTCAGAGCAAAAGCCCTTCAGCATCAAAGTATCTTTATGCCTTGAAGGGTCACTCTCTTAATACATTAGAGTATTTTAAATGTTGCAGCCATGTCTCCTAATGCCTCTGTGAGACAGCAGCTCTTCACCAGCCTCGAGGCACACTTGTGGAAGATGCTACATGATAAAAACAAACACAAACCCCCAGTGCCACTAGGTTACTGCCTCAGGAAATAGAATGTAATATGGTATGCACTTCTCACAGGCAATGAACTTTTCCTTTTACATTTGTCAATTAAACTTTTTACATCTCATCTTTGGAAAATAATTTCCAAAAAATAAAAACCTACACACAAAATAGCTGAATAGTGGAAAATATATAAAACATACAAGATATTATTATTATGGGCAAGAGCCTGGGAAATGGGAGGTAATCAGATTTAATCAGAAAAACAGGATATTCCCAAATCCCTCCTCTGAAGGGATTTACACAAGATACTGGAAAGAGCTAGGATGAAATTGTGTTTTAACACTGCAAAACTATTGTACAGTATAGTATAAACTAACCATCATGTATAGGTCTTGCTCTTAGAAAGTAAGATATATCGATGAAGCCTAGTCACACACTGACTACATATCTTGTGCCAACTGTCTCTCATGCACCTCTCACTTGAGAAAGGGGTGATGAGGGATAACAAAAGGATGAATGAATCCTAAAAATACAAGTGTGTTAAGCAGGATTCTGGCAATGTATAAGGAGTAAAATGCATGGTTTCAAGTTATTCTTTTTATTTACAAACTTCATAATATAAAGCATTCAGTTGTATTTGTTAGTAACACACAATCACAATGTAAGTTCACTGAAACACTTTTCAAGATACTGTATTACAAAAACTGGATATATCCATGGGTGTGTTCATGTGGCTCCAAATAAGTTATTTGAAAAGTACAATAGTCAAGTAAATTAAAGTGTTGCTGCTACATGGCCCATTTTGATATTATTACTGCTGTATGATCCTCTGTTGAGCAACACCATCACCTCTAGGATTTATAGGTAATTGTTGCATTTTATTTTTTATGCAGAGGAAATTTTGAATTCTTATCCATAATTAAAAATGAGACAAGAAAAGAACTACGTGTACTTACTGCTATATAGCCAGAGTTAATTGTGTAGGATATTAAAGGCACTGACACTTATAAATCATGTACTGCTATGACTCCTTAATACTACAGTCTGGTAAAATTTTTGCATCAATGACAAATTAATACTGCATTAAGGTAATGGGTATTATTGACATAATAAATTTGCTATCACAAATATATTAAATGAGCTCACTTATTTAGAAATATGTATGGTTAAAACCCTTTCTAAGAGCTCGTGCACTTAGACACCTGTCCAAACACACTGGGCAGTTATGCCTCATAAGTTTTTCAATGGTATTGAATATCTCAATTGTAACAACAGAGGCCCCTGTGGCTTATATCCCCCTTTCCTATAAAAAGGTCACTCTGAACTATTAACAGAAAAGCAAATCTTTTGTATCATTAATCAGTTTGCCGAGAAGTTTAAATCCCGATTTTTGGATTGTAATTTCATTAAAAATGTTCGATGTTAGTTAAGCATAAGCAAGTCAACAGAGGTGATATACAACAGTTAGGTGTATCATTAAGTTAGCTTAAGCCAGTTGTCAAAATGTACAGAACTAAACATTGTCACAAGCATATTTTTGTAAGAACTTCAGGGTAAACAACAACCGTAATAGATGAAAAAATACAAAAGCAATTTATTTTTCAATATATTTTAACAGAAATGACAGAAAAAAAATAAAAATCTCAAACAGTACAGTAATTTTCAGTAATGAAAATTTATAAAAGGCAATAATAACATTGTCTACAGTATAGCTTATTTTGTTTATACTAAAATCAATACTAGTTACAGTTTCAACTTGATAAAAAAAATAAACATTTCTTCAGAATACTGCAAAAAGTAACGGTCTCAATTACTGACCCCCATCCACCACACTGTGGTGACACTACAACACATTACTTATTCTATTAAACTGGATTTGTTATCTCTAATAAATGCTCCATTATCTCTGACTAAAATGAATTCTTTGATAACTGGTGCCCAAGAGGATGCAAGACAACACACATCAGCAAGGTCATGTATAGCCTTCTATTAAAGAAGCTAATATCCTTTATATCCTGACCACTGTCAACTTGAATACCTGGATATCAGTCTTAATGAGAGAGCAGTTTAGTTTAGGGTCATGGCAAGACCAGAATGACTGGATTTTTATGTGACACACACTGATGATTACCTACAGTACACAATTATGCTATAGAATGAAACCTTGCATCTTATGGACTGGAAGTACGAGTACCATGCATTACCACAAAAAGATATGGGGCTTTTTTACTCCTTAATCTATAAACCATAAAGCACAATAAAAATATCATAGTAATGATCATCATTGGGTTCTAAAGTATAAATACTTATAAAATTCCTTTGCCTACTTTCCTTGCAGTAAAGGCTATTTATAATTTTTTTTATTCAATATACGTATCTTGTAATACTGAATTAAAATGCATTAAATTAAAAAAGATCAAAAGTAGCTTCATATATAAATTATACATAAAAAAATTACTGCTACGAACATGACAAAACTTAACATTCACAAATGACATTCTCTCTTTAAAGTTTGTTAACAGTGGATACAAAATTAGGGAATATATTTAGAAATAATTCTCAACATCATTATTTTGTACATATGAAATCATTTATGCTATTATGCCAATATAAGTTAAAGTATTTGTAATACTCATCCACCTTTGTCTTAGGATTATCACAAGTCAGTTGCTTCTAATAAATTTGTCTACGTTAGCTACATAAAACTACCTCTGTTGATTTGTAATCTATCTTTTTATATTAAAAATATACAAAATAATTTTTAATTCACTATATTTCATATTAATGGGCTGTCAAAATATCCAAAAATTAGCTTTATAATTAATATTCCATCTTTACATCTACATATTGTTCATAATTAATTTCACAATTTGTACAACAAATTGCATTGACTTAGGTTTGCAGAAATATACATAATGCATGACAACAAGTGTAAAATAAACTTTCACAAGCACATGTCTTAACATATTTTACCATTCTTAAAAAGACGCGAGTTTATAATATTTTCAACACCTCAGGTGTTCAGATCTCAACAATTCAAAATTAGGAACATTAGGCTAAAAACTTATCATAAAGTGAAATTTCAGATTTCCAGTGACCCTACACCAAGTTAAGCAAAACTATATGGCAAAAAAAAAAAAATAAAATAAAACTGTTATAGCACAAATGCCCTCTTATATATCACTAAATATGGTACGCTCTTTTCATTATCAATGAATATAGAGAAATGAAAGCTAAAAATAATCTACAATATATCACAGGATAATTATAGACTCCACAGGAGCTAGTATGAACATTTGTGATGTAACTCCATTTGAGTATTAGGTTCTCTTTAAGTTGTATTAGTTAAACTTTAAAGTTATACAGGTCGGCCATCACTTATCCGGTATCATTGGGACCTGTATTGTGCCGGATTAGTGAGTTTGCCGGATTACAGAGTGGTTAGGTTAAAATACACTTAATAAACCTATCAATAGAGACTCTTTCTGCTACATCTTCCTTATTTTCATTACTGCTTTCTCCTCCACTGGTGTGCTGCTGTGGATTTACAACCATCTGCACAATTTCTGAGTCAGTATAATGATGAAATTTGAAATTATGCTAGCCGAAATTAGTGCCGGATTACTGATCGAACCGGATAACTGATTGCCGGATTAGTGATGGCCGACCTGTACTTCATTTGTTGGTCCAAGTTATTTAGAGTTACAGCTAAAACATTCACATAAAATTGCCACTATGAAAGTCCTTACCCCTGTACCTTCACTTGCTGCATTTAGCTTTGAAGATATTCATACAGCTTCACAGTTTATTTCTTCATCTCGATTAGTTTCTGCAAGTCATCCTAAAAGAAATATGAAAATATTAGCAACCAAGTTAATGTAGCACACTAGCTGGCCTCGGTCACTGATCAGAGCACTAGAATGGAGGTTCTTTTGTTTGGCTGTGCCCAACTTCTCTCTTTTCTTAATAATTTACTGAACACTAAAGGCAAAATAAGATTTGGATCTAGAGCTAATGCCTGCTTGGATTCCAGAGAGCGAAGGAAGTTAAATATAATTACCTACATAAGTAGCAAGGATTTGTGAGGAACCAAAGTTAAAGGTAACAAAAGCTTTTAGTGAGGGAAAGTTGAATGTGCTATCTCTGTGCAGAATAATGCTGAAAGGGAGATTAAAGAGTAAAAGTGAGATTAAAGAGTAAATGTGAGATTAAAGAGTAAACGTGAAGAATTTAATGGTCAAAATGAGATAACCATACTAACAAAGTAGGGTACTCACATCTGCAAGAGAAATTCTAATTTTTTTCTGACAAGTTGAGTCTCATGAGTAAGGACTAACATAATTATGAAGAGATTTATTCATCTTTAAAAATGGGTTAAAGAACATCTCACACTTTAACAATCAAAGTTTTGGTCTATATTGCAAAGTTATGGGATCCAATCTGACTAAACAAATAAAGAGCTGTAAAAAATGGTGCATATGACACATCACTGTACTGCATGGTTACCCTCTACCCAACACTTGAATACTTCTGGCAGGGTTACTATATACATGTACAAGTGAAAGACAGACATAAATACGGTATTGAGAATATCCAACCAAGAAATAATTCTAAAATAATAAATTCAAATTGGATAAATCTATATTTAAAAAGGACATGGGAAAATACCGGTCTGGTTTAGCAATAGTTATCGAGAAGTGGGACAATCTGTCAAGTAGGGTCACTGAAATCAAAACCTTAGGTAGCTTTAAAATGAGACAGTACAAATATAGGAGTGAGAAGGGCTGGATTTGAGAAGAACCCACCTTGCTGAAGTGATCCTCCATTCTTATGTTGTTAAGTCTACTTGAGTAATTACTATGATGCTTGAGAAGTATGAAAACTCTTTGAAAACACAAAAATGATGAAATAAAAACAACAAAATCTTTACTAAAGGGTAGCATTTCCTACGGTGACCAAGGCCAACCAGATTGATTTCTAATTTCATAATATATATTACTATAGTAATAAATCTCACTACTTTCATTTCTCTCATGCAATTTCAAATATAATCATTTTTTTTTAACACGTCGGCTGTTTCCCACCAAGGCAGGATAACCCAAAAAGAAAGAAAAGACATTCATCATCATTCAACACTTTCACCATCACTCATACATAATTACGGTCTTTACAGAGGCGCTCAGATTTGACAATATCCAATATCCCAAACCCCCTCCTTAAAAGTGCAGACATTGTACAGTAGAACCCCGGTTAACGAAAAAAATTCATTGTAGAAGCCTGCTCAAGTGCCATTACCGAACGAATTTACTTCCTTAAGAAAAAATGTCATTTAGGTTAGTCTATTTCAGACCCCCAAAAATACACTTCCACAAGCACTTACAATATTATACTTACATAATTACACGATTTCCGGGGTGTTCGTTAACCGGGGTTCCACTGTACTTCCCATTTCCAGGACTCAAGTCCGGCTAACCAGTTTCCCAGAATCCCTTCACAAAATATTACCCTGCTCACACTCCAACAGCTTGTCAGGTCCCAAAAAGCATTTGTCTCCATTCACTCCTATCTAACATGCTCATGCGTGCTTGCTGGAAGTCCAAGCCCCTTGCCCACAAAACCTCCTTTACCCCCTCCCGCCAACCTTTTCGAGGACGACCCCTACCCCGTCTTTCTTCCCCTACATATATAATACGCTTTCCAAGTCATTCTACTTTGTTCCATTCTCTCTAAATGACCAAACTACCTCAACAACCCCTCTTTAGTCCTTTGACTAATACTTTTAGTAACTCCACACCTTCTACTTTCCACACTACAAATTCTCTTTTAACAGGACATCTCCACTGCCTCCAGCTGCCTCCTCACTGCAGCATTTACAACCCATGCTTCACACCCATACAAGAGTGTTGGTACCAGTATACTCTCGTACATTCCCTCCTTTGCCTCCATGGATAAAGTTTTTTTTGTCTCCACAGATACCTCAACGCACAACTCACCTTTCTTCCTTCATCAATTCTATGGTTAACCTCATCCTTCATAAACCCATCTGCTGACAAGTCAACTCCCAAATATCTGAAAACATTCACTTCTTCCATACTCCCTCCCTCCAATGTGATATCCAAATTTTCTTTATCTAAATCGTTTGATACCCTCATCACCTTACTCTTATCTATGTTCACGTTCAACCTTTACACACCCTTCCAAACTCATCCACTAACCTTTGCAAGTTTTCTTTGGAATATAATAAATATTTAAAAAATATTTTTAACATTTCTATGCTGATGTTTCTTCATTCAAAGTTATGCACAAGTAGGGATGAAATGAAATCAAATACAGTGGACCCCCGGCTAATGAAAAAAATTCATTCCAGAAGCCTGCTAAAGTGCCATTACCGAACGAATTTACTCCCTTAAGAAATAATGTCAAGTAGGTTAGTCCATTTCAGACCCCTAAAAATACACTTCCAAAAGCACTTACAATATTATACTTACATAATTGTACGATTTCCGGGGTGTTCGTTAGCTGGGGGTCCACTGTATTTTGCTAATACAGTGGACCCCCGAGTAACAAACAAAATTCATTCCAGAAGCCTGCTCAAGTGCCATTACCAAATGAATTTACTCCCTTAAGAAATAATGTCAAGTAGGTTAGTCCATTTCAGACCCCCAAAAATACACTTACAAAAGCACTTACAATATTATACTTGCATAACTGTACGATTTCCGGGGTGTTCGTAACTCGGGGGTCCACTGTACTGATACTCAGGATTAGGTTTAAACTGATATTATCAAATTTAGCCAATATCCAACAATACTGGCACTGACACCATCAAAAATGGACTGATACCCACCTATATCATCAAAATTTGTTGATACGCACCAATATTGATACACTGGCACACATCTATACATTTTTTTTTTCAACAAGTCGGCCGTCTCCCACCGAGGCAGGGTGACCCAAAAAGAAAGAAAATCCCCAAAAAGAAAATACTTTTATCATCATTCAACACTTTCACCACACTCATACATAATCACTGTCTTTGCAGAGGAGCTCAGATACGACAGCTGAGAATTGTCCCTCCCAGCTGTCACTATACATAAGCAATATATTATGTACTTTACTAATAAAGAATTCTATAAAGCATTTCTCTTAATAAGGAAAGGTTATTCCTATTGTCTGAGGTTCACCTATCTCTTGAGAGAGTACATTGTTGAGAGTAAAATTTACAGGAGCTAGGAAATATGTCTGGATTACTAACCTTCCAACCAAGCAACTCTGCCAAACTTTTACATCCATCATCACAGTCGCCAAGCATTGCCACATCACGTTTGTTGTTGGGTGAGTCTAGAGCAAGGCCAAACCCACAAAATGTTCCCTGGAGCATTGCCATCATTGGATCCAAGGGGCTAGTCTTCTCTCGGTTGATGAGCAGTCGTGGACATGATGGTGGAACACTGGTAAATTAAAAATGAAGCTTAGACCAGGCTATAGGGGCAATGATACCTGAAAAACTAAAGATATAAAAGGGAATATTGCAAGAATAAAAAGTATTAAGAACCACATGAGAAAAAGGTAGATTAGCATATACTGAATGTAAATATAATTTTTCAAAGATTTACTTGCTATCTTATATATTATGCACCACATGCATGTGGTAGGCAGTGCAAAATTCTAATTATACTATAAAAGAACTAGGTACTGAACTGTATCTACATTTCTGAATACTGTACAGGCAAAACACTAGAACAGATACAGGTTTATTTAAAAAATTTTACTCTTAACACAGCACTGTATGCAGAATGCTTAATTTGAAAGTTAGATGATTAAAGGGGGTGAACTATTTGCAGATAAAAAACCAAAAACACAGTAACATATCTAATCCAAACAATACCATGTAATGCAGAGGCTCCATATAATCTGACATTATCACAGACTAATGCCTCATCTCTTGAAAAACAATGCTAGGAATATTACTTTTAAAAAGTAAAAATGGTAACTAACTTATCAATCAATGATGCAAATGGCTGAACAGTGAGAGATGTCCCAAGAATGACAAGAAGATCACACTTTGGGAAGTCAGCCTGCATTAACTGGAAAAACCGTGATGGAAGGTTCTCCCGGAAAAAGACTATATCTGGCTTTACAAAACCACTGCATTCAGTACAAGTTGGAATGCTGTCCTTGAAGATTTCTTCTGCAAGAAAATTGATAGGAAATGTTAAACATATATTTCTTGAACAGAAGCTCCAGAAATAATATATCTTTATTCATGTTCACACATGCTTATACTGCAGCTTGATTTTTTTTAAACATACTGGCCATCTCCCACTGAGGCAGGATGACCCAATAAAGAAACAATTTCACTGTTTGTAAGTGTAAGTGTAATTTGGGGGTTTGTAGGTTGAAGACCTCCTGTACCAACTACTACATTGTGGAAACATCAACTAACCCTTCATCCACTCTTGGCTGTATTCCTTTCGGCACTGAATGCAGTGTGAGGTTCGGAAAGTACCATGAGCCTCGACTGTTTTCTCAGCAGGTAGTCCTGCTACATGCTCTAAGGTGTCAATGTTCTGGAAAAAAAATATTTTAACACTTTTATTAGAGCAAGTCTGCACATTATACTCATAAACAGTTCCTGAAATATTAAAATATTATGTAACAAATGTTACAGAAGCATGAAATAGACAGTTATAAATTAAGGGTAAGTTCCAGGTGGACATTATTATAATGATGAATTTACAAAGCAACAAGGAATAAATAAAAAAAAATTGACATTTTTATTTATTAGTTTTTTACTGCTAGAAGGTAAATAATGTGTCAGTCAAATATGCAAGCTCATGAACAATATTTTTCCCAGTGTTACCCATAGGAATTTAACACTTTCTTATAGCATGGAAAATGCTTAATTTCAGTTGAATTTTCTATACACCACCTATAAAAAAAAGAGTACATGGCAAAACAAAGAAAAACAACAAAACTTATTGTTGCTAACCTGAGTGTAATGCCGGAGGAGCAGTCCCTTGTCATGAAGCAGTTTGACAAACCAGTGAGAAGGTGTGGGGTTGAAGGTGCCAGGGTACAGTTCTTTGGCCAGGACAAAGAAAGGCTTTGGATTGCCTTTAAAATACTCTATGTCAAAGATTGCTTCTGGGTAGGGTAAGTTATACTTCTCCAGGTTACTGTAGAGTCCTGTGCCAGGTGTACGGAAGTCAGGAATACCTGTAAAGAAATTTTTTGGGGATCAATAGTATCTTCAACTGTCATTATATTTATACTATAAATACTTGCTCAGAGAAATACATCGAGTTACTTAGATGCCAATATGTACTGAATTTTTTTAATACCAACATACTACATGTCTATTTTTTATTTCCTTAAAAATCTGTTCTCCATTTCATGAGAATTTTTAGTTTCATATTTCTATCATGTGCTACTTACTGTATGTTTTGTCAGTAATAGATTCACTTCATGGTCATAAAAACATATGTACAGTAGACCCTCATTTAGCACGGTAGTTACGGTCCTGAAAACATCGTGTTAGGTAAAATCGTGTTAGATAATTAAAAGAACTTATGGGAAAAATAGGGTTACGTTCCTGAGAGTCCCCAAAAAGCCAAACAAGTTTTTTTTCGACCAACAGATCTTACAAATATAAAAGAGAATATGTAATTGTAGTTCATTATCGTGATGTATTATGTTGTTTTTACTGCTTAAGACTACAAATGTAACATAAATAATAGTATTTACCTTAAATTGTGGGTGCTGATGTTTGTGGATGATTGTGAAGAGAGTGGAGAGTTATGCTGTGGCCCTACTGGGCTGAAGTGGATAGTAGAGATTCTGGAACTGAAGTCGATGGTTGTACTGAGTGTGTCTAACTTTAATAAAGTCATTCAGTAAGTCAGTCCATTCAGTAAGTCAGTTAAGTCATTCAGTAAGTCAGTCAGTCAAGTCATTCATTAAGTCAGTCAGTCAAGTCATTCATTAAGTCAGTCAGTCAAGTCATTCAGTAAGTCAGTCAGTCAAGTCATTCAGTAAGTCAGTCAGTCAAGTCATTCATTAAGTCAGTCAGTCAAGTCATTCAGATAAGTCATTCGTAATCAGTCAGTCAAGTCATTCAGTAAGTCAGTCAGTCAAGTCATTCATTAAGTCAGTCAGTCAAGTCATTCATTAAGTCAGTCAGTCAGTCATTCAGTAAGTCAGTCAGTCAAGTCATTCAGTAAGTCAGTCAGTCAGGACATTCATGAAGTCAGTCAAGACATTCAGTAAGTCAGTCAGGACATTCAGTAAGTCAGTCAGGACATTCAGTAAGTCAGTCAAGTCATTCAGTAAGTCAGTCAAGTCATTCAGTAAGTCAGTCAAGTCATTCAGTAAGTCAGTTCATGTTGGCATTTTCTTCCAGAAAACACTTGTCTCGTCAGCATTAAACACTTGTTGTGGATCATAGCCACCCTCAGTAGGACCCCCACTGACTCAGTGGTTTAACCTACCGCAGGCGACCTCACGCTCAAAATTTTTCCCCTCCAGCGAATCGCGTAATATAAGGTTTACGTCGTGTTAGATAAAAATGTGCCGCAATTCTTCAATCGCGTAATACCCAAAACGCGCAACATAAAGTCGTGCTAAATGAGGGTCTACTGTATGTATCATGTTTCAGTATTCACATTCTCTATGCCTACAAATTAAGCAATCACTCTGCAATCTTTCACAAAATTGTCCATCCTTTAAAAACCAGATTCTGCATGTTACTAATACCATATTTTTATTTGTAGTGCTTTCCAAAACTTTTTACATGTCAATAAATAAATATAGTACAGTGGACCCCCGGTGATCGGCCATTCCCGATATCGGCCAACTCGGTGATAGGCCGGTTTTTCGGCTTCTGGTGATCGGCCGTATGGGACGCATCCGTCCGCCGCTTGCACTTTAGTTTGCCTGTGTCTCTCGGTGCGTGAGGAACCTCCTGCTCATTCATCCAAACATTTTGCTTGTTTTTCATGTTTTTTTGTCAGTGCAACTGTGAAATAAGTAACCATAGCTCCCAAGAAAGTTCCTAGTAAAGTTCCTGTGGTAAAGAAATTGAGAAACACCATGGAATTTAAGCGAGAACCGATTGAAAAATATGAGAGTGGTATGCGGGTGTTGGAGCTTGCCAGGATGTATGGGAAAAAACAAATCAATATTCATCCTGGCAAAGAAAGAACAAATCAAGGATGCTAATGTTGCCAAAGGAGTAATTTTTCTAACAAAACAAAGGTCACCAATAATGGAAAAGTTATTGTTATTGTGGATTAAGGAAAAAGAAATAGTGGGAGACAGAGTTGTGGAGTTTATTATTTGTGAGAAGGCCTTACACTGTGTTGTAAGGCATGGTGAGGCTGTAAGTTCTGACAAATGTGTGGCTGAAACATTTGTTCAGGAATTCAAGGGGTACATAGAGGCTGAAAAATTCGAACCTCAACAAGTGTTTAATTGTGACAAAACAGGCCTGTTTTGGAAGAAAATGCCAAACAGGACCTACATCACGCAGGAGGAAAAGGCAATGCCAGGACACAAGTCTATGAAAGACAGGCTAACTCTCTTGCTGTGTAAGTAAGTTAGTTTATTCAGGTATACACAAATACAGTTACATAGATTATCATACATAAAGTATGTGTGTAGAGAACCTAGGATAACCCAAAAAGTCAGAGAGAGTGACTTATTTCCATTGGAGTCCTTTAACACCTTAATATTATACATTGTAGGAGATATATGTTATTATACTATAAAGGATATATACTAGGAATAAGGTAAAAAAAGTTATTTACATTTAAATGTGTGTTAGCTAAAAAAATAAAAAATCATTCTCCACCCTTTCTGGCGCTACATTCATTAGGTACCTTTTGGCTCTCTTCTTGAACTAGCTCATGCTATTACTGGCTTTGACATGTGCAGGAAGTCTGTTCCATTCCTTTATTGCTGTACAATAAAAGGTGTTTGAAGCCTGGCCACTGACTGTGGGTACTACAAAGTTGTGCTCTCTCCCCCTAGTACTATGGCTGCTTTGGTTCCCAGCCTTGACAAAATTGGCAGCAAGATATTCTGGACACTGTTTGTGAGCAATTTTATAAACTTGATTTAACGTAAGTTGTTTTACTCTGTCATCAATATTCAGCATATCCAATTCTTGTAATTCATCCTGGCCTACATGTTCTCTTGGACCCAGGTCCAGGATGAATCTTACCATTTTGTTCTGGGTGATTTGCAGTTTATCTTTCAGTTTTTTTGTCAAGCCAGAGTACCATGAAGGGCAAGCATAGTCCATATGACACTGTATAAGGGTTAGACATAGGGTCCTGCGAGCCTCAGTAGGTAGACACTGTGTTTGTCTGTAGAGGAACTTCAGTCTGGCATTCGCTTTCTTTACTACACTGTTCCCTATCAATTCTCCTGACATGGGGATTTCAAAGTGAAGCCTTTACTGGTGTATCACTCTGAAAATCCGAGTGTTCAAGAAAAACAATGTCATCAAGAATAGATTGTGTGTGATGTGGAAAGCTAATAATAAGGCATGGGTCACAAGGCAAATTTTCAGAGAGTGGGTTAATGATGTGTTTGGCCCAAGTGTGAAAAAATACCTCCTGGAAAAGAAATTGCCACTCAAGTGTCTCCTGGTACTGGACAATGCTCCTGCACATCCTCCAGACTTGGAAGACCAAGTGTTTAGGGACTTCAGTTTTATAAAAGAGAAGTTCTTGCCTCCTAACACCACTCCTCTCCTCCAGCCCATGGACCAGCAGGTCATTTCTAACTTCAAAAAACTCTACACAAAAGCAGTGTTTCAAAAGTGCTTTGAAGTGACCTCAGACATTCAGTTGACCCTTAGAGAGTTTTGGAGGAATCACTTCACTATCCTCCATTGCATAGGCCTTATAGGTAAGGCTTGGTAGGAAGTGACTTCCAGGACTTTGAACTCTGCTTGGAGAAAATTGTAGCCAGGTTGTGTCCAAGAGAGTGATTTTGAAGGGTTTGAGGCTGACCCTGACACTGCCGACCCTCAGCCTGTTGTGGACTCTATTGTAGGATTGGGGAAGTCCCTGGGGTTGGAGGTGAGTGGCGAGGATGTGGAAGAGTTGGTGGATGACCACAGGGAAGAGCTACCACTGAAGAGCTGGAAGAGCTTCATCTGCAACAGCATCAGACCACAGTTGAGGAATTTGCTTCAGAAAAGGAGGAGGAAGAGGGAGTGAAGGAGGTGCCCTCTTCAGTGATTAAGGACATGTGTTTAAAGTGGAATGAGTTGCAAAGTTTTGTTGAAAAATATCACCTTGACCAAGCTGAAACAAGCCATATCTGCAACATGTTTAGTGACAAAACCTTGTCACACTTCAGCGAAATCATAAAGAAATGCCAGAAACAGAGCACTCTGGACAGATATGTTGTGCAACAGGGGTCCAGTGACTCAAGCTGGTCCTAGTGGAATTAAAAGACAAAGAAGGGAAGTAACCCCAGAGAAGGCTTTGCTACCTGAAGTCTTTATGGAGGGGGATTCCCCTTCCAAAGAATAACTCCTCCCTCTTTCCTCCTCCCTATCTTACAGAAGCCAGCATTAGTCTTCAATAAAGGTATGTTATACTTATTTAATTGTTAAAATAATTATTTTTTTGTTGATATTTTTGTCTGGAATGGATTAATTGTATTTACATTAATTCTTATGGGAAATATTAATTCGGTCATCGGCCATTTTGGTGTTAGGCCAAGCTTCTGGAACGGATTACGGCCAATGACTGAGGGTCCACTGTACTTCAAAAGTTTATATCTCATGTGCTTTTGTTATTAGTAAGCAGCAAGTAAAAGGGCCTCTTGTTATGTTTACTGAAAATATTAACTAACAACATTAAATCACCTAAGACCACCAATAACCCAACAAAAGGCTGCAGTCAGAATGATAACAAATTCCCACTACAGACAACATACTCCACCAATATTCAAGTCTAAAACTACTCACCGTAAAGAACATCCACACTTATTCTTGTGCCTACTACATACAGTGGACCCTCGCTATTCGAACACTCCAAACTCGCCCTTTTATGTAAGTTTATTATTGTAAGTGATTTTATAAGTGTATTTTTGAGGGTCTGAAATGGACTAATCTAATTTACATCATTCCTTATGGGAATAAATTCGTTTGGTAACAGCACTTGAACAGCATTCTGTAATGAAGAATGTTCGAATAGCGAGGGTCCACTGTACATAGAACACTACACTCAAACATAAACCCTCCACTCAAACTTCTCACCAACCTTAACAGGACACACGACCATAGCACAAGACACAGATCACTTTTTGATGTACTCCGTATCCATATCACCCTGTGTAAAAACTATGCACATAAAGGGCCCCAAAATTTGGAATTCATTACCAGTAAATACTAAATTAACCCGGTCTGAACATCAACTTAAGACTTCTCAAAAACCACCTACTCACCCTAAACTAAATACAGTGGAACCCCGGTTAACGAAAAAATTTGTTGCAGAAGCCTGCTCAAGTGCCATTACCGAACAAATTTACTTCCTTAAGAAAAAATGTCATTTAGGTTAGTCTATTTCAGACCCCCAAAAATACACTTTCACAAGCACTTACAATATTATACTTACATAATTGCACGATTTCCGGGGTGTTCGTTAACCGGGGTTCCACTGTACTCAATACTCAATTTAACCAAAAAATCTCCCAATTACCTAAATCTTAAAACTTCAAAACTAGATACCCAAAGTTCATACATTAATTAATACTACAGTGGACCCCCGGATTACGTCATTTTTTCCGTTTCAGAATGCTGTTCAAGTGCCGTTACCGAACGAATTTGTTCCCATAAGGAATAATGTAAATTAGATTAGTCTTTTTAGACCCCCCAAAAATACTTACAAAAGCACTTACAAAAATAAACTTACGTACATAAAAGGTCGAGTTTGGAGACTATCGTAAACCGGGGGTCCACTGTACATTGTAGTATAAATATCTGCCCAAAACAATACTACCTTACACCAAATTGTAGCATTCTCATACTGTAAACTACTTTCAACAACGTTAAATGTTATTTTCCCATAATACGTATAATTTAAATATTTACTATTGATATAACCAACCTACAAAAAACTTTCAACATGTCCCAATGTAATATCCCCAATTGTAATTTGAGTAAACTTACTGTCTGCTATAAATAAAAACAAATGTTCAACTATGAACAATTTCTCTAGTATTAAGTAGTCTGTAAGCCATTAAATTTAGTCTGCCCATAATGCCATGGCATGATAGTGGCTCTCTTTGCACTGCAATCCATTATTGTAATTACAAAATCTCAATGTAAACTTGCAATGAAATAAGTTTGTTTTGTTTGTAATATACAGGCAAACTGTTTTTACTATCAATATACAACATTTAACCGTAAGCCATGCAATTAAAATGCCAGGAGCAAGGGGCTAGTAAGCCCTTCTCCTGCATAGATTACTAAATTTAAAAAGAGAAACTTTCGTTTTCCCTTTTAGGTCACCCTGCCTTGGTGTGATATGGCCGGTTTGTTAAAAAAAAAAAAAAATACAAGTTTCTCCATGAGAAAGTCTAGAAGAATCCTTTCTCTGTAAGCCATATGTGTAGTAAGAGGCGACTAAAATGCCAGAGCAAGTAACCCTTCTCCTGTATAAATTACTAGTGTAAATAGAAGAAAAAAACATGTTTTCTTTTACAGGTCACCCTGCCTTGGTGGGAGATGGCTGGTGTTAAATATATATATACATTGGACCCTCGGTTTTCATATAGCTCCCAACTCGAACAATTATGTAAGGGGGATAAAAGAGACTAAGAATTATAGGGGAATAAGTTTACTGAGAACCCCTTCTCCTGTATATATTACTAAATGTGAAAGGAGAAACTTTCGTTTTTCCTTTTGGGCCACCCTGCCTCGGTGGGAAACGGCCGACGTGTTGAAAGAAGAAAGAAAGTTTACTGAGTATACCAGGTAAAGTGTACGGTAGGGTTATTATTGAAAGAATTAGAGGTAAGACAAAGAGTAGGATTGCAGATGAGCAAGGAGGCTTTAGAGTGGGTAGGGGATGTGTAGATCATGTATTTATATTGAAGCATGTATGTGAACAGTATTTAGATAAAGGTAGGGAAGTTTTCATTGCATATATGGATTTACAAAAAGCCTATGATAGAGTGGATAGGGGAGCAATGTGGCAAGTGTATGGAATAGGTAGTAGGTTACTGAATGCTGTAAAGAGTTTTTATGAGGATAGTGAGGCTCAAGTTAGGGTGTGTAGGAGAGAGGGAGATTACTTCCCGGTAAAAGTAGGTCTTAGACAGGGATGTGTAATGTCACCATGGTTGTTTAATATATTTATAGATGGGGTTGTAAAAGAAGTAAATGCTAGGGTGTTGGGGAGAGGGGTGGGATTAAATTATGGGGAATCAAATGCAAAATGGGAGTTGACACAGTTACTTTTTGCTGATGATACTTTGCTTATGAGAGATTATAAAGAAAAGTTGCAAAGGTTAGTGGACAAGTTTGGGAGGGTGTGTAAAGGTAGAAAGTTGAAAGTGAACATAGATAAGAGTAAGGTGATGAGGGTATCAAACAATTTAAATAAAGAGAAATTGGATATCACATTGGAGAGAGGGATTATGGAAGAAGTGAATGTTTTCAGATATTTGGGAATTGACTTGTCAGCAGATGGGTTTACGAAGGATGAGGTTAACCATAGAATTGATGAAGGAAAAAAGGTGAGTGGTGCGTTGAGGTATCTGTGGAGACAAAAAGAGTTATCCATGGAGGCAAAGAAGGGAATGTACGAAAGAATAGTTGTACCAACACTCTTATATGGGTGTGAAGCATGGGTTGCAAATGCTGCAGCGAGGAGGCAGCTGGAGGAAGTGGAGATGTCCTGTCTAAGGGCAATGTGTGGTGTAAATATTATGCAGAAAATTTCGGAGTGTATAAATTAGGAGGTGTGGAGTTACTAAAAGTATTTGTCAGAGGGCTGAAGAGAGGTTGTTGAGGTGGTTTGGTCATTTAGAGAGAATGGATCAAAGTAGAATGACTTGGAGAGCGTAAAAATCTGTAGGGTAAGGGTCGTCCTCGAAAAGGTTGGAGGGAGGGGGTAAAGGAGGTTTTGTGGGCGAGGGGCTTGGACTTCCAGCAAGCATGTGAGCGTGTTAGATAGGAGTGAATGGAGACAAATGGTTTTTGGGACCTGATGAGCTGTTGGAGTATGAGCAGGGTAATATTGTGTGAAAGGATTCAGGGAAACCAGTTAATTGATTTAGTTGGACTTGAGTCCTGGAAATGGGAAGTACAATGCCTGCACTTTAAAGGAGGGGTTTGGGATATTGGTAGTTTGGAGGGACTTCTAAACTGTCATATCTGAGCTCCTCTGCAAAGACAGTTATTATGTATGAGTGAGGTGAAAGGTTGAATGATGATGAAAGTATTTTCTTCTGGGGATTTTCTTTCTTTTTGGGTCACCCTTCCTCAGTGGGAGAAGGCCGACTTGTTGAAAACAAAAAAAAATTGCAAGTGCTTTTGTAAGTGTATTTTTGGGGGTCTGAAACAACTAATCTAATTTATATTCGTCCTTATGGGAACAAATTCGTTCGGTAACGGCACTCAAACAGCATTCTGGAGAGAATTATCGACGAAAACCCAGGGTCCAATGTACATATACAGTGGACCCCCGGATTTCGTACTGCTCCCAACTCAAACAATTATGTAAGTGTACTTTTGTAAGTGTATTTTTAGGGGTCTGAAAGGACTAATCTAATTTACATTATTCCTTATGGGAACATATTCGTTTGGTAACGGCACTTGAACAGCATTCTAGAACGAATTAATGAAGAAATCCGGGGTTCCAATGTATACAGTGGTACCTCGAGTTACGATGGTCCCCAAAATCGTCCTTTTATGTAAGTTTATTTTTTTAAATGCTTTTGTAAGTATATTTTTGGGGGTGTAAAAGGAGTAGTCTATTTTACATTATTCCTTATGGGGATAAATTCGTTTGGTAATGGCACTTGAACAGCATTCTCGAACGAAAAAATATCGTAACTCCAGGTACCACTGTATATATATATATATATATACAGTGGTACCTCGAGTTACGATGGTCCCCAAAATCGCCCTTTTATGTAAGTTTATTTTTTAAATGCTTTTGTAAGTATATTTTGGGGGTGTAAAAGGACTAGTCTATTTTACATTATTCCTTATTGGGGATAAATTCGTTTCGTAATGGCACTTGAACAGCATTCTCGAACGAAAAAATATCGTAACTCGAGGTACCACTGTACGTATACTGTATACATATCTTTCTTTCTTTCAACACATCGGCCATTTCCCACCGAAGCGGGGTGGCCCAAAAGAAAAAACGAAAGTTTCTTCTTTTACATTTAGTAATATATACAGGAGAAGGGGTTACTAGCCCCTTGCTCCCGGCATTTTAGTTGCCTCTTACGACACGAATGGCTTACGGAGGATTTCGTCAAAAATTTGTTCCAGAATGTTGTTCAAGTGCCGTTACCGAACGAATTTGTATATACTATACAGTGGACCCCCCGAGTAACGAGCATAATTCATTCCAGAAGCCTGCTCAAGTGCCATTACCGAACGAATTTACTCCCTTAAGGAATAATGTCAAGTATGTTAGTCTATTTCAGACCCCCAAAAATACACTTACAAAAGCACTTACAATATTATACAGTGGACCCTCGGTTAACGAATACCCCGGAAATCGTGCAATTATGTAAGTATAATTTTGTAAGTTCTTGTGGAAGTGTATTTTTGGGGGTCTGAAATAGACTAACCTACGTGAAATTTTTCCTTAAGGGAGTAAATGCTCGGTAATGGCACTTGAGCAGACTTCAGGAGTGAAGTTTTACGAAACTCGGGGTCCACTGTACTTAAATAAATGTACGATTTCCAGGGTGCTCGTTACTCGGGGTCCACTATATACAGTGGACCCCGGAAATCGAACATTCTTCGTTCCAGAATGCTGTTCAAGTGTGTTACGAACAATTTATTCCCATAAGGAATAATGTAATTAGATTAGTCCATTTCAGACCCCAAATACACACTTACAAAAGCACTTACAATAATAAACTTACATAATAGGTCGAGTTGGGAGGCGTTCGATTTCCCGGGGTCCACTGTATATATACAGTGGACCCCCGAGTTTCGTAAACCCCGGAAATCGTACATTTATGTAAGTATAATATTGTAAGTGCTTGTGGAAAAGTATTTTTGGGGGTCTGAAATAGACTAACCTATGTGACATTTTTCCTTAAGGGAGTAAATTCGTTCGGTAATGGCACTTGAACAGACTTCAGGAGTGAAGTTTTTACGAAACTCGGGGGTCCACTGTACTGCCTTATGCTTCATAGAATCACAGGTGAAGACTGATATTTATCGACTGAAAATACTGCTGGAAGACAAACTTGTACATGGACAAACCTGCAGATGTTGATATGCCCGCTCCTGCCATTGTGATAATGTTCTTGCACTGTCCACTCTTAATAAATTTCACGACACCATCAATGTTTACTTCTTCAAGTACCTGAAAAGCATAACACTTAGAAACTATGAAGGGATATGAAGTAAGGTAATCTGAATTGTGATGCAAGCACACTTTTGGACATCTGGTTAATTGAGATCAAATTAGTGATACAGTATTAGCTTGTAATTCCAATGAGGAATTGAATACTGTATATTAAAATCTTTACTTACCTGCCATAATGTTCAACATACAGTATATGAGAGTCCAGGATTATTTAGGCTGAACTTTTATGTGCAAAATCTCATACATGATATAAAGGAAGGCATTTTGTATTGTAAATTTATTAATGATGGAGCTATCTTCATAAAAATTCCTTTTCTCCTGTGTATCGGATAGGCTATCCTGAGAGATGGCAATTCCAAGTGATGGTAACTCTAGGTATGTTAAAATGAAATCTCTGAAGCTCCCATAGCTGATGAACCCTTACTGGAATACTTGACGATATCCTCATTGCCCTACCGAGGTCTTTCAGCTCAGGCTGACACTGCTGAAGTCTCCTAGCTCATGCTGACAGACTTCACCACCTTGTATGAGCCCCATCCTGCATGATGGAATATGATAGGGTTAACCTAGTAAGCTTTTGTTCCAACTGTGTAACTATCATATAGAATAGGTAGCACCATACTGTGGATGTATCCAATTTTGATAAAAAAAAAAATTACTATAAATGCATTTATATAGCACAGAGGTTTAAATCCACTATGTTTACTAAAGATTCCAGGATCATTGCCTCCACAGCTTTGTCTCAGACCAGACATGCTAAATAGGAAAAGAAACACTATAGGAACAAGAGCCATCAGTACTGTAAATGCACATAAAGATAAGTGTATACTGTACTGAATGTTAGTAGTAGAAGTTGGTAAGATTCAACTGTAATATTCATGTGACTGAAAGGCAAGAGCAGAAATCAACCTGCCAGTAGGTTTCCATTGTCAATGAGAAATTCCTTCAAAAATTTCCTTTTTCCTAAATACTATCCTCTTTAGTTTCAATGTAACCAATGGTTAATTATGCGAGCTTACCTGTGACACAGCAGCTCGAGGGATACTAACTTCACTCTGGGTCTCTTTGCCTTTTCTTGTTTCCTTTCTTCTGCTCTATTTATTTGGTGTGAGACATGTTTGGGTGGAAATTGGTTACTGTAAATAATGTATGTCTTCTTGTATTGATAAGAAAAACCATGTTTATTCTTTACAAATTTATTACATATTCTTATGAGCTGATTATTTGTGTAGAAATTTTTTCACCTTTTTCAAAATTAGTATTACATATTTTTGAAATATTTATTTACCTTCAATGTTGTTTTCTTAATAGATCTATTGTGCAACCCATGGTTCTGAGACCTGACCTTTACATGCATCTTGAAGATTATTAGTTTATTTAAACAATTTCCATTTGATTACCTTTTTTTTCTGCATGATCAAGTTTGAGTTGTTGTTTTTTTTGGCAAAACAAAGAAGGAGTTTTGTAGATTCTTTTATTTATAGCTGCTCTTGTGAATTTCAGGTGAAAAAAAAAGTGTGAAGGAATTTTGTTCTTACCATGGTATGTACATGAAGACGAGAAAATGTAAACAAACTTCCGTTTTTCTTATTATCATATCTCTAAGAGATTCCTTTAGTAAGCTTATGGAATTTGACAAGTTAGCTAGCAGTCTTCCAATGACCTTATTTACCTCTTAAGTTCTTCATACAACAGTAAGATGCAACCAACGGGTATTATATTATTATTAAATACATGGAAAATATGGATCATTCAGCACTATTCATCACAAGGATTAGAGATGGTGAGAGAAAGCAGAGATGGTGAGAGAAAGCAGAGATGGTGAGAGAAAGCAGAGATGGTGAGAGAAAGCAGAGATGGTGAGAGAAAGAGATGGTGAGAGAAAGCAGAGGTGGTAAGAGAAAGAGATGGTGGGAGAAAGCAGAGATGGTGAGAGAAAGCAAAGATGGTGAGAGAAAGCAGAAATGAGGAGAATAACAAATGATGTAGCAAATCTGTGTCAGTTAAGAAATTAGAATTTGAATTAAGGGTGAGACCATCAAAGGACAGAGAAGGAACTGAAGTTCTTTCAAGAATATGGTGTTCTTCACCAACTCCAAGGCTGAGAGACTGTTTACCTCATCTTTTGTATACAATTCTTCACATTATGTCCTTATATTGTATTGATAAAGCCACTGGTTGGGGAAACGTCTACAAATAAAGATACCCAGATGTTGCATGTGTCTAACTGTTCATCTTGTTTGTATTGTATACCATTTCTGTACAAAACGTGTGTAGTTGAAAATCTTTTAAGTGGACAATTGGTCAAACATGTTGGGCTGTAAGTGTGACCTGACAATTCTCACAGAATGTCAAAAACCTTGTATTGTGATGACCATGCGAGTCTAATGTAACCAGTGTGGAGCACATAAGTATACTACAACCAGCAGTCATTATGAGAGAACAGCCAAAAGCCTAATTATGGTTGGATGCAATATATTTCTTGTTACATTAATGAGCCTTATTCACTGAGGGTTGACCTCTAACCTTGTGATATAATACATCCCTGTGTAATATAAAATTTTGCTTGGATTTTTAACCCAGAGGGTTAGCCACCCAGGATAACCCAAAAAAGTTGGTTTGTCATTGAGGACTATCTGCCTTATTTCCATTGAGGTCCTTTAATTTATCGCTAAATGGTTCCCCTATTACAAGACACACTGAGGGTAAATTTCTAGGTCTTCTCCTTGACTGTAATCTTAAATTTCATTCCCACATCCAGCATACAGTGGTACCTCGAGTTACGATGGTCCCCAAAATCGCCCTTTTATGTAAGTTTATTTTTTTAAATGCTTTTGAAAGTATATTTTTGGGGGTGTAAAAGGACTAGTCTATTTTACATTATTCCTTATGGGGATAAATTCGTTTGGTAATGGCACTTGAACAGCATTCTCGAATGAAAAAATATCGTAACTCGAGGTACCACTGTATCTCCTGGAAAATTTCCAAATAAGTAGACATCCTTTCCAAGATGCGATACTATGTACCCAAATGACACTCCTTACCATATACCACTCTAATATATCCCTACCTCACCTACGGTATTTGTGCCTGGGGATTCAAAAGGGCCCCGGCCTGCACACCAATTCAAGGCACTACAGTGGTACCTCGAGTTACGATATTTTTTCGTTCGAGAATACTGTTCAAGTGCCATTACCAAACGAATTTATCCCCATAAGGAATAATGTAAAATAGACTAGACTTTTACACCCCCAAAAAATATACCTACAAAAGCATTTAAAAAAATAAACTTACATAAAAGGGCGATTTTGGGGACCATCGTAACTCGAGGTACCACTGTACAGTGGACCCCCGAGTTTCGTAAACCCCGGAAATCGTACAGTTATGTAAGTATAATTTTGTAAGTACTTGTGGAAGTGTATTTTTGGGGGTCTGAAATAGACTAACGTACGTGACATTTTTCCTTAAGGGAGTAAATTTGTTCGGTAAAAGCGCTTGAGCAGATTTCAAGAGTTAAGTTTTTACGAAACTCGGGGGTCCACTGTACTTGCAACAGCTAAATAAGCCACCATGGGTCCAAAGAAAGCTCCTAGTGCCAGCCCTGTGGTAAAGAGGCTGAGAAATATGGTAGAAGTGAAGAAGGAGATAATAGCAAAATATGAAAGTGGAGTGCGTATTGCTGAGCTGGCCAGGCAGTATGGCAAAGCCTATTCAACCATCGCTACCATTGTGTCCAAGGGAAATAAAATCAAGGAAGCTGTTGTTGCGAAAGGTGCAAATATGATCACAAAACAGAGATTGCAAGTGCTGGAAGATATGGAAGCTTTGTTGTTGGTGTGAATCAACGAGAAAAATTAGCAGGCAATAATATCTGAAAAAGCAAGGCAGTTGCATGATGATCTCGTCAAGAAAATGCCTGCAACGAGTGCTGAAGTGAATGAATTTAAAGCCAGCAAAGGCTGGTTTGACAGATTTAAGAAGCGTAGTGGCATACATAATGTGATAAGGCATGGTGAGGCAGCCAGTTGTGACAAAAGTGTAGCTGAAAAACATGTTCAGGAATTCCAGGGGTACATAGAGGCTAAACAATTCCAACCCCAACAAGTGTTCAATGAACAACGAAACAGGCCTGTTTTGGAAGAAAATGCCAAACAGGACCTTCATTACACAGGAGGAAAAGGCACTGCCAGGACACAAGCCTATGAAAGACAGGCTAACTCTCATGATGTGTGCTAATGCCAGTGGTGATTTGAAAGTGAAGCCTTTATTGGTGTATCACTCTGAAAATTCCCGAGCGTTTAAGAGATGCAGTGTCGCCAAGGCTAATTTGTGTGTGATGTGGAAGTCTAACAGTAAGGCATGGGTCACGAGGGAAATTTTTTTGGATTGGTTCCATAAAGTGTTTGGCCCCAGTGTGAAGAAATATCTCGAGGAAAATAATTTGACACTTAAGTGCCTCCTGAAAATGGACAATGCTCATTGTCATCCTTGAGACTTGGCAGAGCAAATTGTGCAGGAGTTTAAGTTCATCAAAGTGAAGTTCTTGCCCCCTAATACCACTCCTCTCCTCCAGCCCATTGACCAGCAGGTCATTTCAAACTTTAAAAAAGTCTACACCAAAGCAATGTTTGAAAAGTGCTTTGAAGTGACCACAGACATGAATATGACCCTAAAAGACTTTTGGAAAGATCATTTCCATATCCTGCATTGTGTAAACCTTATAGGTAAGGCATGGGAGCAAGTGACTACCAGGACTTTGAACTCTGCCTGGAGAAAATTGTGGCCAGACTGTGTCCCAGAGAGGGATTTTGAAGGTTTTAGGGATGAGCCTCAGAATCCTGAGCCTGAGCCTGTTGTGGAAGAAATTGTAGCACTGGGCAAGTCCATGGGGTTGGATGTCAGTACCAAGGATGTGGAAGAGTTGGTGGAGGAGGACAATGAAGAAATAACCACTGAAGATCTGCAAGAGCTTCAACAGCAACAGCAATAACAGACCACAGTTCCGGAAAATAGCTCAGAGGAGGAGGAAGAACAGAGATGGAGGAAGTTGCCTTCTTCAATGATTAAGGAGATTTGTGGAATGTGGACCAGGGTGCAAGGCTTTATGGATGAATATCACCCTAACAAAGCTGTTGAAGGCCGTGCTGGCAACCTGTACAATGACACTGTGGTGTCCCATTTCAGGGATTTTTTAAAGAATCGCCAGACACAGAGCTCCCTGGACAGATTTTTTGTGAGAGAGGGGTCCAGTGACTCAAGCTGGTCCTAGTGGCATTAAAAGAAAAAGGCCAGTAACTCCAGAAAAGAACTTGGTACCTGCAGTGTTAATGGAAGGGGATTCCCCTTCCAAACACTAGCAACTCCATCCTCCCCCTTCCTCCCATCTTCCACACATCAACAACTCTTCAATAAAAGTAAGTGACATGTTATTGTACTTTTATTCTTAATATATCATTGTTTTCTGTGTAATTTAATGTATATTTAATGTACAAATATATTTTATTTTAATACTTTTGGGTGTCTGGAACTGGATTAATTTTATTTCCATTATTTTTTATGGGGAAAATAGATTCGGATTACGATATTTTCGGTTTACGCTAAGCCCTCTGGAACGAATTAATATCGTAATCCGGGGGTCCACTGTAGTCTGTAAAGCATTAGGTTTAGTCAGCACAAAATGCCTCAGCATGACAGTGGCTTTCTTTGCACTTGCAAATCAATACTGAAATTACACATTGTAAACTATGCATGGAAATAGACTCCTTATAACATGTCAGTCACACATTGTAAATTTTCCAAAGAAATAAAAATTTGAATTTGAACCACAGCCAATCACCTTAAACCTTTAATAACCCAACAAAAAGATGCTGTGGGGATGATTACCAGCTCCTGTGCTAGACAGCACACCCCACCACTTTTCAAAAGCCTGAACTTACTAAATATACGAGACATACACTCATATTATTGTGCCTACTACATATGCAAAACATTACACTCCAACATAAACCCTCCACTTAAACTTCTCCTTGATAGCTACAACAGAACGCAGTCACAACACAAGGCACAAGGCACTCTTCGACATCCCTCGTGCCAGTCTCACACTATGTAAAAATGCAATGCACATAATGGGCCCGAAGATCTGGAATTCACTACCTGAACCGGTAAAGGATCCCCTGACTACTACTTATAAATTTAGAACTTTGCTTAAAAATCATCTCATCTCTCAATACTAACTAAACCAACCAAAACAACTTCTAATCAGCTTGAAGCAACTCTCCCAAATATTATATTATATGACCTCTAGTCTATTAAACATCTGCCAATCCATGAAATATTACTGTTTGAACCATTATTTGTAATATTGTTTTTATTATGTGCAACTTCAAGATTATTTTTCTTATAAACCTCCACCTTGACTACCTCGCATTAGTATTAATCCTTTGACTGTTTCGGCCATATATATACATCTTATGAGCCAGTGTTTCAGACATACAGTGGACCCTCGGTTTTCGTTCACCTCCGAACTCAAACAATTATGTAAGTGTATTTTCGTAAGTGCTTTTGTAAGTGTATTTTTGGGGGTCTGAAATGACTAAACAATTTACATTTGTCCTTATGGGAACAAATTCATTCGGTAATGGCATTCAAACAGCATTCTGGAAAGAATTTTCAACGAAAACCGAGGGTCCACTGTATATACATACTCAAAAATTCTAGCGGTTTCAAATCAAGCGGGAAAAAGCTGGTAGGCCCACATGTGAGAGAATGGGTCTGTGTGGTCAGTGTTAATAATAATAGTAATAATAATAATAATAACTTTATTTCAGCACGCAGTGCATAATGAGAAAAAAAAAACTGACCGTGTTTTTGGATTAAAACTGGCGAGTAATATTCTTTCACAAGTGCACTGATATTATTTATACCATCTTTACAATAATGCAGTAGTCTGCATAACAGTAAATCTTCTATTTTTTGTGTGAATAAAAAATCAAAATAGAAAGCAAGAGTAATATAAGAGGGGCATGACTAATGAACAGAGAAAATGTTATTTTAGTGCCAGGAATGTCTGCATTGTTTATTCTAGACCCTATTTTGAAATTGGCATTTTTTTTAATTTGCGTGAAATTGGCCAATGACTGGAACAATGGAATTGGCGAATATGGGGCTCAAAGTCGGCGAAATCACCGATGAGTATATATGGCCGAGTTTGCTAACTTCGCAAGAGCGTAATTCCATAAGTTTTCCATCAAATTTCGTACTTTTGGTGTCATTACCATCGGGAAAAGATTCTCTATCATTTCATAAGAATTTTTTTTTTTCAAATATTTTGCGACATAGAATGACAGTTTCAGAAATGGGCTTGTGACAGTCAAAGGGTCAAGGTTAAATAAAGGTTTTAATACAAGTTAACCACTCTTATCTTGTCTAGATTTAAGTAGTTATTATGTACTAGGATCGCCCCGGCATGATAGTGGCTTTCTTTGTACTTAGCAAACCAAAACTGTAATTACACATTGTAACCTTTACAAAGAAATAAACTCTATATCTATCTTTTCCCCCAGGATGCCATCCACAACAGTCAACTAACTCCAGGTACTTACTACTAGGTGACCAGGACAGCAGGTGTAAGGAAACATGCCTAAAGTTTCCAACTGTGCCAGGGATCAAACCACTGACCCTCAGTATGCAAGCAGAGTGTGCTAACAACCGAGCCACAGGACACCCACATATTTCCCATATCTCTTACATAATCTAACCTGAGATTCTCCCTTAACATCTTTTAATAACTTACCATACATTTTTTTTTTTTTCAACACACCGGCTGTCTCCCACTGAGGTAAAAACCAGCTACATTGTTTCCCTATCCACTTCATTGTATGCCTTATCCAAATCTAAAAGTGCAACGAACAGCTTTCTTTCCTTCCTTATCTAGGCACTGCTACTATTTGTCCACTCAGGCCCTTCCCTCCTAGCAAATACCATTCTTCCCTGCTACTTTAACCACATCAAACTTACTTCCTGCCTAACTCACTCTAGCTCTACTCTCATAAAATAATCCCATTCTTCCCTGCCTCATGCATGAAATCTAATTCATTATCTCCATGCAACAACTCGTCAAAATATCCTACTTTATGAGAAACCTCTAATTCCTTTTCCAGCATCCCACCATTTTTAACCACATTATTTCTTCCAGAAGAAGAAATAATGTTGAAATATAGATTTTTTTTTTTTCAACATGTCAGCCGTTTCCCATTGAGGCACGGTGACCCAAATAAGAAAGAAACGCTTTCACCATCATTCACACATAATCACTGTCTTTGCAGAGGCGCTCAGATATGACAGCTTAAGACGTCCCTCCAAACTGCCAATATCCCAAACCTCTCCTTTAAAGTGCAGGCATTGTACTTCCCACCTCCAAGACTCAAATCCAGCTAACCAGTTTCCCTGAATCCCTTCACAAAATATTACCCTGCTCACAGTCCAACAGCTCGTCAGGTCCCAAAAAACATTCATCTCCATTCACCAGATCAGTACATCACTAATGACAGATCATCTATCCGTAGCTTTTAAATTACTTAGAAGTAATTATTTAAAAATATAAGTTACACAAGATTTTCCTTGCAATTGGAAGGCTTTCAACTACAGGAATATTTCGTTAGGTCCAAATCTAGGCATAAAATGCAGTATCTGAAAGCCTTAACAACAACTGGGAATACTGAACTCATTAAACTGGTTCCAAAATCATTTCTGCTTTTAATTTCTATATAGAACAGACCAGAGTAAAAGTAAAGTACCTGATTTAATAATGTGGGATCAGAATTATTATAATATAGGGGAAGTGTTAAACTACCAGTTATTGGGTCAGAAGAGCAATTACCATTACCAACCTGTGGTGTGTCAGCACCTCCACTTAAGTGAAGTTTATTCATTAAGAAATTCTGAAGCATACTCATGAATCCCTCCTTGTCTTCCTCTCCCTCACTCCCATCATAGTCCTCGTCCTCATAATCTTCATCACTGTACTCTTCGTCACTATCTTCATCGTTTAAGTCCTGCCTTGCACTTGGATCTCGCATTCCCCCAATAGCACCCTCACATTCCCCTGATGTTGCTGAAATAGTAATAAAATTTGAGTTCACCAGAAGCTTAATTTGACACTTCTTTTATAGTACACAAATTCTTTGTTGTCGAGAGTCCAATTATTACATTAAATTGTTTCTATTTTAAGAAAATCCAGTCTATGGAATTTGGACACTGCTGATAACTGACATTGAATTCTCAAAGGAAACACACTAATGATTAAGTCATCTATACAATCTTTCCATGTGTCTGGTTGGGCCATAACCTTAACAATTAACAGCTACCAGACTACAGTGGACCCCCGAGTTTCGTAAACCCCGGAAATCGTACATTTATGTAAGTATAATATTGTAAGTGCTTGTGGAAAAGTATTTTTGGGGGTCTGAAATAGACTAACCTACGTGACATTTTTCCTTAAGGGGGTAAATTCATTCGGTAATGACACTTGAGCAGACTTCAGGAGTGAAGTTTTTACGAAACTCGGGGGTCCACTGTATTAGTAGAAAATATAATATTTGATAACACGGACTGTGCAACACTTTCTAGGAGAACGTGTCACTATAGAAACTTGTGCACAAGTGGAAATAATAGACAATTCCTCTTTGAAAATTGTACATCTTTCCCACATGTCAGATTTGAGCTATATTTGCCTTCATTCTGCACAAGTACTCAAGAATGTTGAGGTCACAGTGGGAAGTACTCTGTCTGCTCTTTCTATATTTAGCAATAAAATTTCTTTCCCAGTAAATGAAACTGCCAACTTTATTGTGGAGGCAGCCATCCTTTCTCTGGCCATTTTATCAAAATTTAAAAATATATACCATTAGATTATAAGTACAGTGGCACCTCGAGTTACGAACTTAATTCATTCCAGAAGGCTGTTTGAGTACTGATACCGAACGAATTTGCTCCCATAAGGAATAACGAAAATTAGATTAATCCATTTCAGACCCCCAAATATACACTTACAAAAGTACTTACAAAAATACACTTACATAAATGTTCGAGTTGGGAGCTGCTCGTAACTCGAGGTACCACTGTACATACAGTACAGCATAAATATACCATACACATTTACTACATCTAAAATATACTAATCTAATATTATTAAAATTTCATAATAAATCTTTGAAACTCCTAACAAAAAATGTAATCTTAAAGATTTTTTATTCCTACTCTCAAATTTTATAAATTTAACACCTAGAAAGAAAGGTTACACAAAACCTCTACATGCATCTTGTTAAACGAACAGATGCAATATATTCACCTGCACTTCCATCTTTCTTTTCTGCAGCAGCAGCAGAAGTGCTCTCTACTTGGGCTTCTGGAACCTTGGGGGTTTCCTTGTCAGTTGGCTGCTCTGGCATCTTGCTTGTTTCACAGTCAGCCATCCTTACACACCTTCAGTGACAAGTGTTACTTCCTTGTTAATCTTATGGCAATTGGCAGTGGGTTGGCCCTTCACCAAATGCTGGTAAGAAAAATAAAACAAATTTTGATGTGTGGAAAGTACCGTCTTTTGTTGAAACTAGGAGCCAAAACATATGGAGATCATTTGCAGAGCATACAAGGTGTGGAGGTTTTCCTGTCGAGCACAAAGACCTTATGTTCAAGGAAAATCACTAACCCCACAAGGTAGCCTCTCTAAGAAACAAGAAAAACTGTTGCATTATGACGGAGGGTAGACCTTGGACATAAATGTTAAGGAGAACCAAACACAAATAAATTATATTATTTACTGTTGTTATTGTATTTATGGGGGATGCACTAAATCCATATGGACCATACAGTGCCTGGAAAAATGGAAGGTTATCAGGTCCAATTCAAAGCAGAGGGGGGGCATATTCAATTCCTTGGATCAAGAGCCTTCTTTAGCATCAAGGAAACTCCCACGAAGGATAGTAAAAAAACATTAAAAGCCAAAAGCAGAAAATTTAATAATTATAGTAGTTATAATTATAGTTTTATAACTGTAGTGTAAAGCACCCTTCTGGCAAGACAGTGATGGAGTGAATGATGATGAAAGTTTTTCTTTTTCGGGCCACCCTGCCTTGGTGGAATCGGCCGATGTGTTAATAAAAAAATAAAAAAAAAGTAGTTATAATACTAGAGCCATGGTTAACTTTTGGGATAAATCAGGGGTCATATGTACAGTAGGGTCCCGCTTTACAGCATTTTGCCTTATAGAGTCCCGCTAATACGGGCATTTCAAATTATGACTAAAAAACTCTATATGGCTCCCCCCACCTGACTTTCTAATACAGTCACCACGGGCCACCCGGTTTGTTTACATTCTCCGTGAGCACGACTCCATTATGTCCGGAAACGTTCCAAAATTTCAAGTGTTTTGAAGTTATTTCATATTTTATATATACATACTCTGATAATTATATTTGTGTGTACCTGTACCTAAATAAACTTACTTTCTTTCCAAGGAGTGAAAATCATTAATCTTTTATATTATAAACAACAACCATGGTATCTATTCCATGGGAAAAATTATGTTAATCCCGTTTTTATTAAGTGGGGTGTGCAATGGAGAGTCACTTTGACCTTTTTTGGGTTATCCTAGGTAATTTACACACATGTTACTTTGTATGATAATTGTACTTATGTGAACCTGTACCTAAATAAACTTACTCACTTGCTATATTTGTTTTGGACAAACAGGAAAAATGCTTTATTATGATAAGTATATTTAATTTCGTAACCCAATCAAACAAAATGTAGCCTAACCTACTCTAGCCATAAGGTTTTTATATTGGTTATATTAAGAAGTACTATAAAGATTTCCAATGCATATCACTTAATACAGGAGAATTTACATAATAGACATCCAGGAACAAAGTACATATTGACCAAATCAGGATTTCATTCTGTCAAGCTTGTAAGAAGCTGTGACCTAATTCCCACATGAGTGTCCATTGGAACTTTCTAGGGGCTAAAAGCAAGGATTTCCAGGGGACAAGGAGAGACAAGGGGAACAAACACATCATCAATATCATTGCTTTACCTTTGACATCTTAATGGGGTAACCAAGATCTTGCTTCCCAGCAGACACTAAATGCATCCCAACATTATCTGTTGCAGGCCCTCCTAACCTTACCTCGTAAAACATTAAATTTAGAATTATAATATTTACTGGGTCTGGCTTAAAACTGTATATGCCTGATTTCTGGGGATTTTTTTTATTTATCAACACTGGACAACTATCAATACTAATACAGTCTCCTCTGTGGAGAAGCATTTTGGCTTAAATCTTCTACATATCAAACAAAATTAATCTTTCTTCTACCACAGTACAGAACATTGCCACGAACAACTCTTTACATTCATTTAATATATAACAAGTGTGAACCACTCAAGACAGTGAACAACAATCTCTCTCTTTGTTCACACTATATTAAAACTTCACTATTTTATGAGTTAAGTAATACATAAAACCCCTTTACCAACATATGCTTTATAGAACAAAACAAAAAAAAAACTATTTGAGTTGAATGTACTGGTCTGCTATAAGTATAATCAACGAGATTCAGAAATAAACTTTCACCCACAGGGGGGGGGGGGAAACAACAAAAAAGATCTACAATATCCAAGTTTTATCACACTGTCGTTGTTTTCACACCCTAAACACCACAACACACAAAAGAAAACCTACAACAAGTCACCTGGAAGAGGACACGGGATTTTCTCCTCGTCGAGATAGCTGAGACAGCCAGCAGCTTGCTCGGTATCCTTGACAAAGAGGAATTTCCCCCCTGGTACCGCCCAGATTCCGGCACTTCCTTAATTACCTTATTTCGAGGCGGTGCCGCCGTGACAGTCCGTCGAACAGCACCGTTTAGCGTCTCTAAAGTGGGTAGTTAGGCGTGAACGATGCCAACTGGTGATTAGACAGAGCAAGAGCAGCAGCCGGTGAGAAGACAAGTGAGATACCAGGAATCACCTGAGGGAGGATCTTGTTATTATTGTTGTTGCCAAACTTGGGCGCTTACACTTCCAAGACAATCTTACTGTAAAGAAAACCATATCATAATACACGATGCGCGTCGTCTTCTAAATGTATCTTTCATCATATTTACTATTTAATTCACACTCGCTTGATTAGAGCAACAAGCTACAGACTATGAAACCAACTTACAGAATAGTGAAACGCCACGTAGTGGGGCGAGAGGCCACATCGGTTGGGAAAACTTTACATGGACTGGATAAATATCTTGTGGGCATGGAAAACACATTATAAATGTGGCTGGGGGACCCGTAGCTCAGTGGTGGCAGCACTAGTCTTATCCCCACACACGTGCCCACAAGGTTCCGGGTTCGGTTCTCTAGTGAAATATATGGAAAATATCCCACGCACATTTGCTGCCTTTGTTCACCCAGCAGGATGGAGTATGGCTACCAAAGTAGCATTTCTGTCTCTCGAGTAGCAGACAAAGGATCGAGCCTCCACCATTCCATGCGTTGATAAAAAAAAAGGACCCCACACAGGTTTAGCGCGTTCCCATATATATATGTCGTGCCGATTAGGTAAAACTGGTCAATTAGCAAGAACTCATCTAAAATTAAGTCCTTTCTAAAATTTTCTCTTATACATTTAAAGATATATTTTTTTCATTTATGTTAATGTAAGAATTTATAATTTTGTACCAAGAGAAACTTTGAAAACCTACCTAACCTTATTACAACAAGCGCAATTTAATTTAGCCTAACCCAACTAAATATATTTTAGATACGTTAACATTAATTTAATAATAAACAAACACAATTAAATATATTTTTTCGTTATGTTCAGAATGATTTTGGCGAAATTATTGCATACACAAATTTTCACTTGTCTTATATGGCAAGGTGAGCGTTGCTATTTAAGCCAAAATCGCAAGTTTTACCTAATCGGCACGACATATATATATATATATATATATATATATATATATATATATATATATATATATATATATATATATATATATATATATCGTGCCGAATAGGCAAAACTAGTCAATTAGCAAGAACTCATTTAAAATTAAGTCCTTTCTAAAATTTTCTCATACACGCTTAAAGATATATATTTTTTTATTTATGTTAATGTAAAAATTAATAATTTTGTCCAAAAGAACTTTAGAAAGCTCACCTAACCTAATTATAACAAGTGCAATTTAATTTAGCCTAATCCAACTAAATATATTTTAGAAAAGTTTACAATAATTTAATAATAAACAAACATAATGAAATATGTTTTTTTCATTAGGTTCAGAATTGTTTTTGCGAAATTGTTGCATACACAAATTTTCGCTTGCCTTATTCGGCAAGAAGAGCGTTGCTATTTAAGCCAAAATCGCAAGTTTTACCTATTCGGCACGACATATAGCACGTTGAGAGACAACACAATAAGTGTCAGGGGTCCAAGGCTGTTCAACTGCCTCCCAGCATACATCAGGGAGATTACCAACAAACCCCTGGCTGTCTTCAAGCAGGCACTGGACAGGCACCTAAAGTCGGTACCTGACCAGCCAGACTGTGGTTCGTACGTTGGACTGCGTGCGGTCAGCAGTAACAGCCTGGTTGATCAGGCTCTGATCCAACATGAGGCCTGGTCACAGACCGGGCCGCGGGGGCGTTGACCCCTGGAACTCTCTCCAGGTATATATATATATATATATATATATATATATATATATATATATATATATATATATATATATATATATATATATATATATATATATATATATATATACATGTATATATATCAATGCACCACGCAGAAACAGGCGGGTATATACAGATAAAGATCGCAATCAGCAGGGTTCGAATCCACGTCAGGGGCGTGATGCAAGTAACGCTCCAGAGTAGACCATTCGGCCGCAGATGCCCCAAAAGCTGGGCAGCCTGGTTCACAAGCCCGGGCACACCAGTGGGTTTCAAGCTATTTCATTCTCCTGTATGTTCTGACCTTACAAGCTATTTTTATATCAATGCACCACGCAGAAACAGGCGGGTATTTACAGAGACAGATCGCAGTCAGCAGGATTCGAACCCACATCAGAGGCGTCTGGCAAGGTTCCCCAAGTGATGCTCTACACCACTCGGCCACAGATACCTCAAAAGTTGGGCAGCCTTGTTTACAAGTCATGTTTCTTCTATCCTGCTGAGTGCGATCTTTCTCAATACATATACCCGTCTGTTTCTGTGTGGTGCATTGATATAAAAATAGCTTGTGAGGTCAGACCATACAGGAGGAGAATGAAACAGCATGAAACCATACTTGAGGCCCACTGGTGTGCCCGGGCTGGGAAGAAACTTGGCTTGCAAATCAAGCTGCCCAGCTTTTGAGGCATCTGTAGCCGAGGGGTATAGAGTGTCACCTGCCAGACGCCCCTGATGTGGGTTTGAATCCTGCTGACTGTAATAATATATGCAAGAAACTCCATCGGAAGTATTCCAGTGTTGGAGGCAAAGTTACCAGCATAATGCACTGCATCGATTGATGGTCATTATAAAAATAATGGACAGGAAAAACTGAATGGTTTCAGAAGACAAATTGCTAGACTTGATCCAAGGAACTGAAGGTACTCTCTCTTCCTTGGATCAAACCTGGCTTACTTCCATTTTAAGAGCACTGTGAGTTTAGTATCAGACACCAGTGTGTTGTCATGGATACAATATCACGTGATGGATGGTTAATATTTATCTCTCAATCCTTTTTTTATTTAATGGAATCAATTGTGGAGCAGGTCCAGGCATTGTAATTCTAATATCACGGGCCGACTGTTATTATTATTTTTAATATCAATTTAAGGGCTAAACCTAAATGCTGCAGGGAAGGATGAGAGAAAGTAGAATAAAAGTTATCTCATAGTTGGTGTGATAGGTTAGTTTTAATTAAAATACGAAGATAGAGTCTGCGTCAGAGGCGGGACTTTCAGCGAGGAGGTCAGTCGTGGCTGTGAGGTAAGGAGTACAGGTCTGAGTCCAGGGCACATTAGCTATATTTGCTAATATTCCACTCTACAATAAATATCTGTTGTGCGTAGTAGTCAGTTGTAAGTAGTCCTGGTTAGTGCTCATTCCTTCCAGAAGCCCTCTAGGTAAGTACAGCAAGGTAGCACGACTTTAGCGTAGCACGTAGGATCGAGCCTCCACCACTTCTTACCCTGAATGACCCACACAGGTCTAGTGCTACGCATGAATAACTACATACGTATATAAAATCCTTCGATGCATGAAGTCATGTAACCGGGGAGACGGACGTGTGTTAATTCTCGAAGGTTGTGCAGACAACTAGTGAGAGATATTGGGCAAATATTTTATTGATTATCCTAAAGAATGACTAATCATACTTTTGGTCCCCGAGTTTAGGAGCTGCCAGTCACGCAGCTCAGTTGTTGTTAGGTAAGACACATATGCAACAGTTACGTATGTTAAGTAAAAGGACACAAATGCAACTAATATGACATTTTATTGTGGCAACGTTTCGCTCTCCAGGAGCTTTGTCAAGCCGTCACATTAGTTGCATTTGTGTCCTTTTACTTAACATATTGTCGGTAATTCTACCAATATTAATACAGTTAGGTATCTTTATTTCAAAACGTTTCGCCTACACAGTAGGCTTCTTCAGTCGAGTACAGAAAAGTGGGTAGAAGCAGAAGAGATGTGAAGACGATGTCATCAGTCCATCAGCCTTGAAGACGCAGTTTTGAGGTGGTCAGTCCCTCAGCCTGAAACAATGTGAACTTGAAGTGACAGTATGGAGCCTTATATAGTCAGGAGGTGAGATGTAGGCCACTAGTAGAAAGAATGTGATCATTGAGAGGTCACGTCCCTCTCAACTACAACCATCCTCACTTGTAGAAGTTGTCCAAGGTGTTTTGTGTTCTGTACCAAAAGACCATTGTGTTGCAGTCTGACAGAGTGAATATTAAAAGGGTATAAAATACCGACAGGTTGTTAGGTAAGACACATATACATGGAGAGGGTTCCGGGGGTCAACGCCCCCGTGGCCCGGTCTGTGACCAGGCCTCATGGTGGATCAGGGCTTGATCAACCAGACTGTTACTGTTGGCCGCACGCAAACCGACGTACGAGCTACAGTCGGTATTTTATTCCATTTTAATATTCAGCTCAGTTGTTGCACAGTCAATTTATTTTTCAATTTATGCAGAAGTTACTTCAAATTTAATATAAAACAAACTGAATTTATCCTCCTTGTAAATATTTTATTTTAACTGTTGTCATGGTAAATATTTAGTGTGTCAAGGGAGAAGTTATTACAGCGTGATGTAGAGTAGACGTCCAAGTGTTTAACTAACTCATTCACCGTGTAGAGGATGAGGGTGCAGGATCTGTCCAGTCTTGTTACCCTTGATTCTATTTATATCCCTCCACGCCAGGCTAAGCGCAGTGTAGGCGTTAACACCATTGACAAAGGTTTCGCAGTCTGATTAACTAAGCCTCGTCATACACGGCCTAGCTGCGACAATACTCACAAAGAGCTATAGTATTTCAGAGACTTAAGATTTTTTATTGTGTTAGGCCTATTCTCATAGCTAGGGGGTGCTGGTCTGGGTGGCTGGTCAGATGATTCCACGTTTTTAGAATATTAATAATGAGCTTGTTATTAAAAGTCACAACCGAGAAATATACATATAAACTGCATCACTCTCATTAGCCATAAAGTTCTCATGGTGGGAGGGGAAGACATGGAAGCACTTTGCTTGAATAACCCAACATGAGAACCCAATACTTCCGATGCTGCTATTAATCTTCTGGTTATTATTAATGTGGAGACCAATCAAGGGAGGTTCCGTGACGCTGGTGAAGGGCTCTCGATCTAGGGAATTGGATCTGTGCTCCTGTTCCCTGAATTAAACCTGAATACCTTCATTCCCGCCCCCCCCAAAGGCGCTGTATAATCCTACGGGTTTAGCGCTTCCCAATGATTATAATATAATAATAATTTATGTGGAGAGTACAATCCCTGCTTTCTAAAGGAGTGATGAAGAGGCTTTAGCTGGGAGGGCCATGTGAACTGTGATGTTAACACACTTCTGGCAAGACAGCGACTGACTGAATGCCTGTGAATGTACTTCCTCTTAATTGGGTGTTGGTTGTCTGCTTCGGTGGGAGGCTGCCGGTGTGTTAGAAACATGTGAAGCTCTAAAATCAGTCTCGATTATTTAACACAAGGTTAGTCGTGGAAAATGGTCTAATATATTAGTTACAACAGAAGACAGCTGAAGAAGCGCGGATAAGAAATATAATGTTGAAACCAAGAGCGATGAAGGATGGCTGCACCAACATGGCCAGACTCCAGGTTCCTTCCCCCCACAACCTCACAATCTACACGTCATCACCAATGTTTAAGAGTGAAACTATTTATTCCTTCATTACAATTAGTAAAGTGTGAGCTGTCAGTGTTGTTTTTGCATAGCAGTGTAATCACCGCTACTTTATCACTGCTGCTTTACACAGCAGCCTTCAAGGGGAGGGAATGAGGGTGTACCATGATGACGGTGCAGAGCGCTTGATCCCAGGAATCAGAGCCACACTCCCATTTCAAGGATCAAGTCTGATAGCTTCCCATACTCTCGCTGTGTGAACCTTAAGGGTTTACCGCTTTTCCACAAATTAAATAATCACTGGTGGGGGGGGGGACTGTACTGCACTCAGTAGTACTCTTGGTAATCACGAGCGGTGGTGCAGTTTCTCACATTACTGCCAATGTAGTTTCTGGATTTCCACTTGTAGGAGTGTCCTTAAGGGGGCTAGGCCATCTAAGCCCTGGCCGGCTCAAGAGGGGCCAGCTAGGCTGGGGCTAGCTTGACCAGGGTCAGCCAGAGCCCTGCCAGCCGACCCTGACAGGTTGGGAGACGAGGCTCGGGAAGGTTCAAGGACAACAGACAGCACAAACATGAGGACCTCTCACTCTACCTATCTTCACTCAGGGAGTTAAGGTGCCGATATAATTCAGGTGTTGCTTGCATTCTCCCAATGTACGCACTTTCTACGTGTTGCACTCTCCCTCTTGCACTCCCCTAGTGTTAGTGTTGCTTGCATTCTCCTAATGTTGCTTGTATTCTCAGTGTTGCATGCACTCTCAGTGTTGCTTTCACTCTCACAGTGTTGCTTGCCCTCTCCTAGTGTTGCTTGCACTCTCATAGTGTTGCTTGCACTCTCATAGTGTTGCTTGCACTCTCATAGTGTTTATTGCACTCTCCCAGTGTTGCTTGCACTCTCACATCAGCAGATTTCAAGTTTGAATCCACAGGGAGCCCCATGCTGTAACCTCTCTCAAGGACATTAATAATAATACGTAATAATTTTTTTATTATTATTATTATTATTATTATTATTATTATTATTATTATTATTATTATTATTATTATTATTATTATTATTATTATTATTAGTTATTATTCTTATTATTATTATTCTCTTCAAGGTTTTCCTTTATAACTTAAGAACACGTCATCCGATCGGCTTCAAATTTCCATCGTTGCTGTAACCTACTTAGGGGAAAGGTCGGGATTTTGCTGGCGTGTAGGCGCCAATTTTTTTTCCCCAGTTTCATTGAAGAAATTGTGAAAATTTATGTGTTGAATTTGTGAATGCCTCGTCCGATCGGCTTCAAACCACTATTGCTGATGTATGTTAAAACACTGACTTTCTTGGGATATCCTGGGTAGATAACCCAAGGAAGTCAGATTAAAAGTCTCATTAAAAATCGGAACAAAATCTTATTTTACCCTCCCTTGCTGGCTAATTAGTCACTGTGGTCAAAGTAAGTAGGTACGTAAGTTTATTTAGGTACTGGTACACGTGGATACAGTTACACAAATTATTATACATAATAAGATATGTGTAAATTGCCCACTAGGATACCCCCCCAAAAGTGACTTAATTCCACAGGAATCACACAACGCCTGGAGGAACGGGAGGTGACCAGGTTTGATCCGAGGAAGGAGAGAGAGGGGGTATATCTCGAATTCCTCGGAACCAGAGCTGCTCCTCGCCAGCACGAAGGTGGTCCTCCCTTGAAGGTAGGGAATGTGGTCGTAGGAAGAGCTGGGGTAAGCCTGGGGACTGGACCAGACCACCTGCACACAGCCTGCGACGCTCCTTACGTCACACCTAATACTGCATGCCGGACAAGTGCTCGTCATCCAGGCTAATTTGGAGCGTCCCCTCCCTTTCCTTGGATCAAGCCTGTGATTGCCTTTCATTCCTCTACGTGCCTTTTTCCCTTGAATATAATGACACTTGACAGAAGCTTTTCGTATCAGTATATCTGCGCTCAACCTTACACTACATACCTGCAAGTAACCTTATACTCGCTATCTGGAACACTACATACCTGCAAGTAACCTTATACTCGCTATCTGGAACACTACATACCTGCAAGTAACCTTATACTCGCTGTCTGGAACACTACATGCCAGCAAGTAACCTTATACTCACTGTCTGGAGCACTACATACAAGCAAGTAACAATACACACACAACCCGCACATATAAAGAGAGGAGCTTACGACGACGTTTCGGCTCGACTTGGACCATTTACAAAGTCACACTAACACACAGAGACAGAGGAAGGGTATTTATAGGCAGGCAGACAGGGAGGGTACAAGAGTGGGAAATGTAGGAGTAGTGGTAGTAGTGGTAGTAGTAAAGGTAGTAGTAAAGGTAGTAGAGTAGACAGTCATATGGGAAGGAGCACTGCTATGAGGCTAGCGGCCCGCAAGGGTACGAGAGGAAGAAAAGCGAAAAATGAAGGAAAATACAAGGCAAAAGAAAGAACAGAAAGAAAGGAAACCAAGGAGAAAAAAGGAGAAGGGGAAGATAAGACAGGAAGGAATCAGGTTAAGTCACGGGTGTTCTGAAGTTTAGAGCATTTAACAATGTAATGAGAGAGGAAAGCATCAACAGAGACAAAGCCAGGCTAAGATTCATACAGGGAAAGTTGTATAAGGAGGATTCAACCAGGCGGCGACTATGAAAGTTAGACGTAGGGTAGACAGTTTTAGCAGAAGACCAATCAATGGATGACTGTGATCTCTGACATGACAGAAAAGAGCATTATTATCTGAACACTACATACCAGCAAGTAACCTTATACTCACTGTCTGGAGCACTACATACTAGCAAGTAACCTAGCACTCGCTGTCTGGAACACTACATACCAGCAAGTAACCTAACACTCGTTGTCTGGAACACTCTATACCAGCAAGTAACCTAACACTCGCTGTCTGAAACACTACATACCACCAAGTAACCTAACACTCACTGTCTGGAGCACTATATACTAGCAAGTAACCTAACACTCGCTGTCTGGAACACTATATACCAGCAAGTAACCTAACACTCACTGTCTGGAGCACTATATACTAGCAAGTAACCTAACACTCGCTGTCTGGAACACTATATACCAGCAAGTAACCTTTATAAGAAAGGCTAGCAAGTGAGCTTATAAACAAGAAAACACGTGAGTCAAATACAAGTGAGTGAGTTTGTAAACAAATGATAGAGAGTGAGTCTATTGATACAGGCTAGCCAGTGAACTTATAAACAATTGCTAGAGAGTGAGTTTTAATACAGGCTAGCCAGTGAACGTATAAACAAATGCTAAAGGATGAGTCTATTAATACAGGCTAGCCAGTGAGCTTACAAACAAATGCTAGAGGATGAGTCTATTAATACAGGCTATCCAGTGAGCTTATAAACAAGAGCTAGAGGGTGAGCCTATTGATACAGGCTAGATATAATCATGGCGAAGAGTTGAACCTGTAGGCTTATACAACGCCTGTGGGGGGGGGATGGAAGGTATTCAGGCTTAATTCAGGGAACTGGAGCACAGATCCAATTCCCTAGATCAAGAGACCTTCACCAGCATCAAGGAACTTTAATTGAGGGGTATACAGGATAGTGAGTGAGCTCTGGTGAAATGTAATATAAGGAATCCTTCGCTAAAGGTGTATTTTTGAAGACCATGTCGGCTCACAATTATATGCCACGTACACTAGTTCCTAAAATCAGGGACGATATAAATGCTCATTGTATATGTATACTGATATATGCATTACACGGTATGTATATACCGCTGTTGTCAGTGTATACATCTGGTGTATTATCATTATTCTTATTAATCACTACTATTATTTTATATTCAAGGGGAAGCGCTAAACCCATAAGGGTCACACAACGTCTAGGAAGTCAGGTATGAAGTGGAAAAAAAAAAGAGAAGACGGCTCCAGTTCCTCCGATCAAGAGCATTTCACCAGCCCCACAGACTTTCCACTTTGATACAAAATTTCAGTTCTCTCCCGACCGTCACCATCATAGGTTAAGAAAACACCTCGTTATACATGAAATTTATTGACACTGCATCTGCGTAATAATAAATACATCGTCAGTTGTAGGTTGGTTCGTCATACAGTAATAATATATATATATATATATATATATATATATATATATATATATATATATATATATATATATATATATATATATATATATATATATATATATATGCATACATACATACATGCGTTTATACACACATATGATTCAAGTAAAAAATTCATAATGTGAGTTTGCAAGTAAATTATTAATTAATGAATCTTTCAATACGTGAAGAATGAGTTGAAGTATTAAAATCAATAAATGTAAGTCATTACCCTGGGCGGAACACGTAACAGAGGAAGTAACAGAAGAATAGGATACAGGTCCAGACCAGAGATCAGTATGTAGAAATAGTCACATGATTACCAGCATCAATGACTGCCAGAGACATACAGTCTACCATGATACATGCCTGCATCAATGGTACTGCCAGAGACATAGAGTCTATCATGATACATGCCAGCATCAATGGTACTGCCAGAAACATAGTCTACCATGATACATGCCAGCATCAATGGTACTGCCAGAAACATAGTCTACCATGATACATGCCAGCATCAATGGTACTGACAGAAACATACAGTCTACCATGATACATGCCAGCATCAATGGTACTGCCAGAAACATACAGTCTACCGTGATACATGCCAACATCAATGGTACTGACAGAATCATACAGTCTACCATGATACATGCCAGCATCAATGGTACTGACAGAAACATACAGTCTACCATGATACATGCCAGCATCAATGGTACTGCCAGAAACATAGTCTACCATGATACATGCCAGCATCAATGGTACTGCCAGAGACATACAGTCTACCATGATACATGCCAGCATCAATGGTACTGCCAGAATCATACAGTCTACCATGATACATGCCAGCATCAATGGTACTGACAGAAACATACAGTCTACCATGATACATGCCAGCATCAATGGTACTGACAGAAACATACAGTCTACCATGATACATGCCAGCATCAATGGTACTGACAGAAACATACAGTCTACCATGATACATGCCAGCATCAATGGTACTGCCAGAGACATACAGTCTACCATGATACATGCCAGCATCAATGGTACTGCCAGAATCATACAGTCTACCATGATACATGCCAGCATCAATGGTACTGACAGAAACATACAGTCTACCATGATACATGCCAGCATCAATGGTACTGCCAGAAACATAGTCTACCATGATACATGCCAGCATCAATGGTACTGACAGAAACATACAGTCTACCATGATACATGCCAGCATCAATGGTACTGCCAGAAACATAGTCTACCATGATACATGCCAGCATCAATGGTACTGACAGAAACATACAGTCTACCATGATACATGCCAGCATCAATGGTACTGACAGAAACATACAGTCTACCATGATACATGCCTGCATCAGTGGTACTGCCAGATACATACAGTCTACCATGATACTATTAGCATCAATGGTACTGCCAGAAACATTATATTACAATGTCACAAACGAAAATAAATATATTTTTTAAATAAAACTTTTTTCCGTAAGGCATCAAGTGTAAAAAAATGATGTTAGTGAACACCAATATTGTTCATGTATATTCTATAAGTTTTATACAGGACATAGTAGTAATATTACTCTCTAATATATCAAAGCTCTAATCTTTCTAAATGGTTGAAATTCTACTATTTTATTAAAAAAAATGATTGATGACTAGGCTGTTAAAAAACCATTAAAGGCTAATTATTTGTTTCCGAGGCAAATAAAAATTCGATATATATATATATATATATATATATATATATATATATATATATATATATATATATATATATATATATTTTGTATATATTATATATATATATTATAATATATATATATATATATATATATATTTATATATATATATAATATAATATATATATATATATATATATATATATATATATATATATATATATATATATATATATATATATGTATAATATATATATATATATATATATATATATATATATATATATATATATATATATATGTATATATATATATATATATATATATATATATATATATATATATATATATATATATATATATATTTTTTGTGTGTGTGTGCGTACATATATTTAAAAATCTCTGAGAACTAAAAGTGCTTTAATATTTATCGAAATTATTAAAATAAAATATAAATGACGAAATATTTCCTCCAAAAAATACTAAAAATATTGTAAAAATATATATATTTTTTTTTATTTTCCTGACTCACCATACAAGGACAATGTAGAAAATTTGCAACAAGAATAAGACCCTGTCATAGTCTTGCCCAAAGCTACTCAGTCTTTGTTTCAGAGGCTTCCTAAATTAGACCTCAGTGAATATTTCACGGCAGTCAAGATTGAGGGTCACTGGTGGTGGTGGTGGGATACCTATAAATATCTGCACATTATAAATTATGTGACAGTTTAGGTAAGGTTTGTCAGGAAACAGGACAAGGGTTTCTTGACGTGAGTCTTAGTCATATGATGACCCGCAGCTGGAGGTTTTGGTCATCTGACCGAGGCCTTCCGCTGGCTTACCCCTCTACCCCTTTAAAAATTATGGTTATGATTATAACCAGTTTCTCATACTTGGTTTCGCCCTACCTTGTGCCATTATCATGGAAGATCTTTGTAATTCGCATACGTGGGTTTTGAAGGCTACATATATCGTTATCTAATAAATTCAGCTCCAATTTTTAATTCTGGCTTATGGTGGCATTGTTTCAAAATCCATTACTGTGAGTTTGAAACAATATTAAAGTGAAATCCTCTTTACTAAGGTTTTTGCATAACAATAATCGAATCTAAATGTCAGAAAATATTATTGGTGTTAAATGAAGCTTTGCTGTTTTGCTTTGTACATTTTGGTTTTATTAAAACGAGTAAACGTATTGGCATTGAAATAGTTATTTGCGCGGTTTACCAGACTGAAATAAACCTAACCAGTACTATCAGGTAGAAAATACTGAACACATTATATATAAAAAAAACAGGATGATGGGTAAGAAAATTAAGATAGGTTTAAAATCAGGATGATTCGGGAGAGGACAATGATAAGGGTAAGAGGGCATTTTGTAGGAGTAGACGAGGGTGCAGGTTACATTTTTCGAATCTTGGGGAAGGTATTTGGGGGACAGCATCCTGGAAGATTGCTTTCCGTGGAGAATTTTGTTAATACTCTAGGCTGTGTGGTGTAGGACTGTAGGTGGATAATTTTTGTTAAAGTCAGGAAAGGGCAAGTGTGTCTTGACACGAGTCTGGCTGACCTGGTGACTGCATAAACGTTGACTAGGTTACTCCAAATAACAAGGGGATCACTACTTAGTAGTGTCCTAAAATATATCACTGCAATACTGGGAGAACTTTTTTGATCACTCTTTATTCACAAGCTTCTTGAGAATGTTGCAAAACCAGACTTAGAGGGTAGGATGCATGATGTGTCATGATAACTAAAGAATGAGCTTTGCTTGGCAACCACCTCTCAAGATGATTTTAATAGTGTTCCAAACTGAATTACGTCTTCTTGATATGTAAATTTAGCAGTCTCGTATTAAACTACATATTTGTTTGCCCTCAAAACAATATTGTTAAAATGTCACTCCTGTTTCTAGTCCCTTTGAGTGGGACCAGGGGTCCTTTTAAGGGGTATAGCTGTGCAGCAGCAGCAGCGGTGTATTCAGTAAGTGGGACCTGGGGCTCTGTAAGAGGTCCAGCGCTTAATTCAATGAGTAAGACTTGAGGTCGTGCAAATGTCCAGCTGTGCGTTCAATGAGTGGGACCTGGAGACCTGCACGGGGTCCAGCTGTGCAACGGCTGAGCATCATGCATAATAAGTTGCTGAAGGGAGAATAAGCAAGAGGGTATTATACCAAGAGGTGTATATCATAGATACAGACCAGATGTATATCTCAGCGTATATACACAGAGTTGAATATTACATTGTAATATATATATATATATATATATATATATATATATATATATATATATATATATATATATATATATATATATATATATATATATATATATATATATTCTATATACACACACACATAAATGTGTGAACGCAGAGAGTTTATTTTTATCCCTCTCTCATAAGTATTAAAATATTCTTGACTGGCGGTGCCCAGGTGACATGCAGCCTTAATGACCATCGTGTAGTCGACAGACTATAAACCTGACACCCCAGGAGAATAAGTATTCAGGCGTAAGATGGCAAGGGAGACAACTAGAAACATGAAGTTCAAAGCTCAGGATTATTATTACTGTAGTCCAGGAAAAGGAGGAAAAGAGCTAAACCGAAGGGGGCATTCAGCGTCTGGGGAACATGGGATGGTTTAAACAAAAGGTCAGGTTGAGGAATGGGGTGAGGGGGAAGAGAATTGATGAATTAAATATTTATTAGTGTTTAGGCAGTAAGGTGAAGGATGTAAGTAGTGTATTTCAGTGTTTGGGTGAGAGGTTGCTACCTCTTGTACAGTTGAAGAATTTATTATTATTAATTACAGTGCAAAACAGAATTCCTTGGCGCATAGTTGAGAATTTTTTATGACTAAGTTGAGAGTTTTACCAGTTTACCTTGTTGTCCTAATGTCAAATTACCTTATTTTTCCCCTCTTATCTTACCTTGTTTTCCCCCTCATCTTACCTTGTTTTCCCTCTCATTACCCTTGTTTTCCCCCTCTCGTCACCCTTGTTTTTCCCCTCTCATCTTACCTTCTTTTCCCCCTATCTTACCTTGTTGTCTTCTCGTCTCTCCCCTCAATTTTTTCTAATTTATTTGACATGTTAAGAAATTTAATATTGCTATTTACATTTTTTTAAAATTATCTGGGATAATTTAATAAGACTGTCCCCTTTTATAGACGTATGTTATAGAAGGAAGAATAACTTCTATATCTGTGTACAGCGCTGTACTCACCTAATTGTGGTTTCAGGGGTCGAGACTCAGCTCCTGGCCCCCTCCTCTTCGCTGTCCGCTACTGGGTCTCTGCTCTCCCTCCTCCATGAGCTTTATCATACCTTGTCTTAAAACTATGTATGGTTCCCGCCTCCACTATATCGTTCTCTAGACTATTCCACTTCCTGACTACTCTATGGCTGAAGAAATGCTTCCTAACATCCCTTTGACTCATCTGAGTCTTCAGCTTCCAGTTGTGTCCCCTTGTTTCTGTGTTCCCTCTCTGGAACATCCTGTCACTATCTACCTTGTCGATTCCCTGCAGTATTTTGTATGTCGTTATCATGTCTCCTCTGACCCTTCTTTCCTCCAGTGTTGTTAGTCCTATTTCCCTCAACCTTTCTTCATATGGCATTCCCCTGAGTTGTGGAACTAACCTTGTCGCAAACCTTTGCACTTTCTCTAATTTCTTGACGTGCTTGACCAGGTGTGGGTTCCAGACTGGTGCTGCATATTCTAGTATGGGCCTGACGTACACGGTGTACAGTGTCTTGAACGATTCCTTGTTAAGGTAACGGAACGCTAATCTTAGGTTTGCCAGTCGCCCATATGCTGCCGCAGTTATCTGGTTGATGTGTGCCTCCGGAGACGTGCTTGGCGTTATACTCACTCCAAGATGAGGTTTGTAGCCTTTGTCCATCTAGCCTGTACTCTGTCAGCGGTCTTCTTTGCCCTTCTCCGATCCTCATGACTTTACATTTGGTGGGGTTAAATTCGAGAAGCCAGTTGCTAGACATTGTGTGTACATCCGTGTGATAACACTGATGTACACTAGTACAGTTTTACCTGGGAAACCATCCTTGGACATCTAACGTTGTACCCATGTGCGCAACTAACTGCAATCGGCTGTTTGAGGATCGTGCTGCAGCTCCTGGACCCGGCCTTCTAACTATATGGATACAAACTATTTATAAGGCAAATCATTGGAATGATTTGCCTTATATATAGTTTGTATTTATATTAAGCTTAGGTGTCCCGTAGCTTGATAGCTACTGCATTCAACACTCAGCCCGGGGGTCGATCCCCGGTACGGGTGGAAACATCAGAAGTGTTTCTTCAAGACACCTACTATCCATGTTCACCCAGCAGTAAAATAGGTACCTGGGTGTTAGTCGATTGGTGTACATAAAAACATAAGGAACACTGCAGCAGGCCTACTGGCCCATGCGAGGCAAGTCCAATTCTCCTACCGGATTAAGCCAATGCCCTAACCAAGTCAGGTCACATTCACTTAAGGAAGGAGCACGGCATCTGACCTAGTAGCACAAGCTAGTGAGGTCCAACTCACACCCACTCATGTATTGATCTAACTTATTTTTAAAATTACACAATGTCTTAGCTTCTATGACGGTACTCGGGAGTTTGTTCCACTCATCCACAACTCTATTACCAAACCAGTTCTTTCCTATATCCTTCCTGAATCTTATTTTTTCCAACTTAAAGCCATTGCTGCGAGTCCTGTCTAGGCTAGATATTTTTAGCACGCTATTTACATCCCCTTTATTTATTCGTTTTCCATTTATACACCTCAATCATATCCCCCCTAATTCTACGCCTTTCTAGAGTGCAGATTCAGGGCCCTCAGTCTATCCTCATAGGGAAGATTTCTGACACATGGGATCAACTTTGTCATCCTCCTTTGTACGTTTTCCAGCCATTCTGTAATATAGTTACCAGAACTGTGCAGCATAATCTAAATGAGGCCTAACTAAATAGTATATGTATATAGAGTTGAAGAACAACCTGAGGACTTCTATTATTTATACTTCTTGATATGAAGCCAAGGATTCTGTTCACTTTATTGCGAACACTTATGCACTGTTGTCTTGGTTATAGATTACTGCTAACCAGAACTCCTAAATCCTTTTCACAATCCGTAATATTAATATCTACATTATTTAGTTTATATGTGGCATGGTTATTTTCCTGTCCAACATTTAGAACTTTGGATTTATCTATATTAAACTGCATCTGCCACTTCTCCGATCACTGCATCAGTCTGTTCAAATCTTCCTGGAGTGCTCTAATGTCCTCATTAGAATGAATTGGACGGCCTATTTTGGTGTCATCAGCAAATTTGCTTATGTCGCTATTTATTCCCTCATCTATGTCGTTTATGTAAATTGTGAACAAGGGGCCCAACACTGACCCCTGTGGAACAAGGCTTGTGACGTGCCCCCATTCTGATTTCTCCCAATTTATGCAAACTCTCTGCTGCCTATTTGTCAACCATGCTTCTACCCAGGAAAAAAAATTCTCATATTCCGTGTGCCTTAATTTTCCTCAATAGCCTCTGTTGTGGAACTCTATCGAAAGTCTTACTGAAGTCCATATACACAATATCATATTCAATACCATGATCTACTTCCTCAAATACCTTAGTGAAAAAAAGATAGTAAATTCGTAAGACAGGAACGCCCCCTTAATCAATTTATGCCTTTCAATATGGCTACGAATTGCCTCGACAATTATTGATTCCATAAATTTTCCCACTATGGAGGAAATGCTTATTGGTCTATAGTTCGAAACTAAGGACCTGTCACCTGCCTTGTAAATAGATATTACATTTGTCATTTTCCACTTGTCTGGCACTATGCCAGACAAGTGGGAAATGGCCAAAGGTATGCAAAGTTCCTCTTTACATTCCTTTAAAAGCCCTTGCAAACAGTTCACCAAGGCCTGAGGATTTGTTAGGTTTTAATGTCTCTATTTGTCTGAGGACCATGTCACTAGTTACCCCAATCGTGCATAGTTTATTATCGTCCTGTTCTACATAATTTATTATTTCTGGAATTTCGCTAGTATCTTCCCGAGTAAAAACTGAGAGGAAGTAAGTGTTGAAAAGGTCACACATTTCCTTATCACTGTCAGTGAGCTGACCTGAGTTACTCTTAAGTGGGCCTATCTTGTCCCTAATCTTACTTCTGTATACCTGAAAGAATCCCTTGAGACTTTAGCCTCATAATCCTTTTTCGCTTTTCTTATTCCTTTTTTTTCTCTCTTTAATTGAATATATTGATTTCTTAACTCCCCATCTCTTCTTTTGATACGCCAATATATGTCTTTCTTTTGACTAATGAGATGTTTTAATCTATTGTTTCTTCATTTGGGATCATTTCTGTTAGATCTAATTTCCCTACTAGGAACAAAAGTTGTCTGGGCAGCTAGCACTACGCTCTGAAAGTCATATCGGCAACCAACACCACCTACCTGACCCCCATATTCAGCTCATCCCAATTTAGCCCACAAAATGAACCTAATTTGCAAGAAATGTTCTGCATAACAAGGGGCTTTCTATAGAGCAGTATTTCCTTGATGTCAACTAGGCCTGTATACCTTGTACTTTTAGAAACAAAGATTATTATTATAAAGAGTTTGTGTGTGTTGCTTCCTTTATCACAATATTCTTCTTGCTCCCATCATTCTCTCACTTATGCTTTCTTACATCATTATATGTTCATGGAGGGAATCGCTAAACTCGTAAGGGTCGTGCATCGCATGGGGAACAGGAATAAAACTCATTACCATTGACTGCAGACACGATACATTGACTGCATACACGATACATTGACTGCAGACACGATACATTGACTGCAGACACGATACATTGACTGCAGACACGATACATTGACTGCAGACACGATACATTGACTGCAGACACGATACATTGACTGCAGACACGATACATTGACTGCAGACACGATACATTGACTGCAGACACGATACATTGACTGCAGACACGATACATTGACTGCAGACACGATACATTGACTGCAGACACGAT